>JADBJO010013956.1:10000-49995 GCA_016801955.1 Conus betulinus | reverse complement strand
TGGCCTTCCTCTATTTTTCTTCTGCATCTTCTTCTCTCACATGTCACATCGTCTGTGGGAAGGGACGTACATGGTAATTCTCCCCGATATGATTCCCAACAAATAAAATGTTAGGGTTCACAGCCCGCTCGTTCGTGGTAAACAACTACCAAACTACAACCAATGGAACGGCCGGGGGTGGGGGGTGGGGGGGGGGGGGGGGGGGGTGGGGGGGTGGGGGGGGGGGAGAGAGGGGGGGGGTTATTTTCAGTTACCACAACTGACAGGACTTGGACCTGTAGTATGCACGCTATTTCCTTTCTATGCTTTAATTCAATTTTTTGCTTTGCTACACTTTTCTTCTGACACAGTAATGGTATCTATGGAACGTGAAGTGCCAGCAATCTTTCGTCCACCTCCCTCCGTCTTGCCCCATTCCTCCTTCAAACATGAACGGCATCGGTCAATTAGTAAGGACGGCTGTTCACCCGTAAGTGGTTTTTTTTTTTCATAGGTGTCTGTGTCCATCAGAAATTGAAAGGCGAAACGTTCCCTTTCAGTGTGATGAGAAACATTGGCTGGTGGTTCTTTGGCGGGCTAGTGGATTGTTTCATCCATCCTTCAGCGACAGAAAACATACATCTTTTTAAAGCCTGTCTCATGATGAATAAACTGTTAAAATAAAAAATATATATTCCTGACTGGATCCTCTTATCGGGCAGCTGATCCCGTCATAAACCACAACGCCTTTCGGTATGCAGACCAAGATCAGTAATATTGTCCCTAACACAGACTGTGCTTTGCGTCCTGTGAGGATGTATGTACAGGTTGGCTGTAGATATGTCCTGCGCTGTGAAGATAACAGCTGGCATGAAATCCCAACCCTTTTCTGTCTCCTCCTTTCCAACCCTCCACGTCTTCTCCATCCCCCTTTTTCCCCTTTCCCTCAGGCTCCCTATCTCCTTTGTCTCTCCCTCTTTTCCATCCTTCCTCCTCTTTCTCTGTCCCCCCCCCCCCTCCCCCCCCAAACGATTGCCTCGCTGTCTGCTGTCTCCACTGTTCCCTCAGAAACGTCTCTACCAAATCCCTGTAGACGAAGATAACCTCCATCTGACTTACTACAACATTCCCGAGAGGATCCATCCCGCATTCAATGGGCGTCTATGTCGTCGGCAAGAGAAGGGTTATGCTTTTTTTTTTTCGTTCTTCTTTCCGTCCAATGCCCCTTTGGCACCTGTGTGAAAGATGTCAGATTGAAGACCAGCTGATGCTGGTGGTGTTGTTTGTTTTGTTTCAGCCCGTATAAATGATGAAAATGCAAATGAAAAGACAATGACATGGCGCAAAGAAACCCTATATATCTTCTTCAAACTTTACGAGCAACAGACCCCTGAAATACTAAAACCAATTGCTCTCCCAAATCACAGTCATCATGAAAATGACAATATCTTTCAGTCTCCTTCTGAATGGAGCCAACAAAAACAGACGTTCGTTCCCCTTGACACTTGGTTCGTCAAGTAAATTGCAGCATCGTGCCAGACGCTTGTGCGACAGGAGAAGCGACTTTTTTCTTTTATTTCTTATTATTTGTCTGACAGCCTTCAGCTCACCTGAAAGTGGAGAAAAGGTTAACAGGATCACTTGTGACATACGATCGTCGGCACAGTCTGGGTATCATGAAGGAGTGGATGGGTTGTCTCCCTGCGTGTTGGCACTCCCACACGTAAGACGTCTAACAGTTGTAGAGCTATTGATAGATTGTAACCGATGCTTGCGTATAACGACGACGGCGATGATGATTACACATGAAGAATACGACAATGGAAACGATAATGATTCTTGTGTGTGTGTGTGTGTGTGTGTGTGTGTGTGTGTGTGTGTGTGTGTGAGAGAGAGAGAGAGAGAGAGAGAGAGAGAGAGAGAGAGAGAGAGAAAGAGAGAGAGATGAGCACGCGCGCACTCGCGTGCCAAGCGTGTTAAACACATACTACTGCGCACTTTGCAGTTGTCTCTTTAACTCGGTATCTTCAGATTGATTTTATCCATCAATATTTATTCATTCAGGCGTGTCTGAACGCCCGCGCACGTGTACGATTGTGCGCATAGCACCCCCCCCCCTCCCCCATCCGTTCTCTCCTTTGTCTACTCCCCCAAATAGTTTCTTTCTCTTCTCCCGCTCCTCCAGTCCTCTCTCTCCCAACTTTCCACCTCCACCCTCAGTCCATTTTCCTGTCTCTCCTGTCCTCCCCCAGCCTCTCTCTCTCTCTCCCTCTCTCTCTCGCTCCATTTCCTGGTTCCTTTCCTCCCTCCTGTCCACACCCAAATCCCTTTCTCCGCTCGCTCCACCCTCCACCCACCCATTCCCCCTTTTTTCTTTTCATACCCCCCAATCTTGTCTCCTTCCCCTCCACCCCCCCAATGCTGTCTTCCGTCACCCCGTTCTCCCCAGTCTTTCACTCCGCCCTTCATCCTTCCTCCCACGCCCCACGTCCCTCTCCTCTACAATACTTTCTCCTCCCCTGTCAACGTTCCCCCTCCGCCCCTTTCCTTCAACCATCCCCTTTTCATTCATTCCAATTTTGTTTTCTCTTTCTCTCTCCGCTTCATGTTTCTTTCTCCTCTCTCCATCTCCCTCGATCGTTTCCTACCTTCTTTCAACACCTTATTTTTTCTCCACTCTCATCACCTCACCTGTCTGTCGTCGCCACTCCCTCAATCCTCCTTTTACAACTTACTCGACGCCCTCAATACGTATATGATCATCTCTATTCTTTCTCCCACTCCTCTAATCCTTTCTCCTTTTCTCTGATTTCCCCTGCCCTCTGACCTCTCCTCAACTGTTTCTTCTTCTTATCTCCAGTCCACCACTCCACTGCCCTCTTCCCATTCTCCCTGTGATTTCTCCGCTGCTTCTCAGTCTTTCTTTCTCCTCTCTCCGCCATCCTAATTCTCACCCCCCTCCCTCCATGTCACCGGTGATTTCTCTCCTCTCCAATTCTCTGATCCTTTCACCCCCATCCCAACTCCCTAAACCCTCTCTTCCCTTTGCCCATTGCCTCAATCCTCTCTGCCCTCTTTCAGCTCCCTGAAACATTTATCAAATCTCCTTACTGCCTCAATCCTTTCTCCCCTCTCCCTACTTCGTCCAGTTCTCTCCCTTCAACTCTCTGTCCCACCCCTACCTTTCAATCTTTTCTCCCCTCTCTCCACTCCCTCCAACCCTTGCTTCCAGCTCTCCATTCCCACAGCCCTGTCTTCCCTTTTCCCCCAAATCCTCCCCCTCTCGCTTCATTCCCCGATCCTTTCCATCCTCTATCCACTCTGCAGTTTTTCTCCCCTCTCACTACTACCTTCTTCCCCCCCCCCCCCTCCCCCCTCCATTTCCGCAGTCTAATTTCCCTTCTCTTCACTTCCCCGATCTATTCTCTCTTCTCCCCATACTCTGCATTCCTTTCTCCCTTCTCCATCCTCACTCATCCCGAAATGTTCTGCCCTCCTTCCATCCTCCTGATCATTTCTCCCTTCCGTCTCTACACCTGATCCTTTCTCCTTTATCTGCACGCCCGCAGTTGCGTCTAACATTTTTTTTGTCGTTTGTCTAGATGTATGTCTTTTTTTTCCCTTTGCGGGCTTTGCGCAAATGTTCCATAAATCCTACACAACACGAAATAAGACAAAAGGGCATCTACTATGTCCATTCTGACTCAAACGGAACGCAACACCGACAGTAAATGGGTGTTACTCTAGTTTTGCTCCAGCTTTTGATGTGATGCCGTAGTCATCTCGACCTGAAATAACCTGTGTACAGAACTGCTCCGTTGTCCATGAAATACGACCCGTCAGCGTGGAAGGGGTTAATCTCCATGATGGATGTGAACAGAGATACCAGCCGGGAGCTTGGAAGCTGGAAAGAGGGGAAGGCAACGTCGGCACTCCCTCCATAATGTGCTATCTTTGAGGTCGCCTGTATATTTCTTTCACCATCACGAGGAAAACCCGCGCGCAAAGTTTAAAGAAGTTGGCGAAGATCTCACCGTGAATAGAGCTGTGATGAAGAGAAAAAAGCAAACAAGTAAATAAACAGATACATAAAATGATAGTAATTATCATGAGAAACTTGTGGAAACTCGAAACTACTGGTGGCCATCTATATACAGCTGATATTTGCTTATGTAGCTGGTTGTCACTTCTGATCCAGGGAGACTGGTCGTGCGAACGCACCACTTAGACTGACTCGCTTTCTCTCGTCTCAATATCTGCTTTAACTAAAGAGCTGACTTCTCTCCACCCTTCTGGATGAACATCTTTCTTTTACTTCTCTTTGGCACGGCACGCCGTTCTTAATCCTCTCCTGTGACTTAACAAATATCCTTTGGAATTGAGGAGCACTCTTTCACTCCCTTGTTCCCCTTTTGTCGCCTCTTTCTTCTTCTTCTTTATCTTCTTCCTTGAAGGGAAGAGGGTATTTGTTAGTGGGAAAGGGGTTTGGGAAAGGGGGACAGCGTGCTTTGAGAGTTATAATCAAATATGTCTCCTCTTCATACACAAATGTCAGTTACAGCCACCACCACCACCACAGTTAGAACTCCTCCAAGGGGGCCTGCAATCACACACACTGACATTTCATCCTCTCCCTGTCCACAGCTCCTTGGAAAGAATTCTCCGGCCTTCCACTTCACCGCCGTCTCCACTTCAGGTCAGCCCAGGGCAGTCCAGAATCAATCTCCCCGGCCAGGAATATCAAGGAGGGTCCTGAATGCCGAAAATAATTACACAGCTGTCGCTTTCCGATCCCAGCGGTGAGGCGAATGACTCAAGTGCCACGTAGACAATGTTCTCTCGTTCTTGTCATTTATTCCGCATCCCTAGTGGATCTCCTTGTTCCAAAAAGAACAGCAAAGAAGAGAAAGAATAAAAGAAGATGAAAGTGAAAAAGAATTTCCTATCAAAACAAAATGTTCCTGATTCTTTTATCCAGCATTCTCTGGCCGGTATTCTAGGGAGGGAATCCTCTCGTGGATACTGAAGTAAGAGTTGTGAACTCGTCTTCTCCAACACAGGATTTGAAAGGCCAAACGAGCCGTGTATGGGAAAAAGAAAACTGTGTGTGTGTGTGTGTGTGTGTGTGTGTGTGTGTGTGTGTGTGTGTATGTGTATGTGTGTGTGTGTGTGTGTGTATGTGTGTGTGTGTGTGTGTGTGTGTGTGTGTGTGTGTGTGTGTGCGTGCGCGCGCGCGCGCGTGTGCGTGCGTGCGTGCGTGCATGCGTGTGTGCGTGTGTGTGTGTGTGTGTGTGGCATAGGACCAAAAATATTGTGCATTTTTTCCGCTGATGGCACTGTACTTTTCATTAACAATTTTCATCGTGTGGTCTGCTGTCTTCCAGTCTGAAGGCCCATCTTCACTGAATGGACCCATGGCTCTCCAGTCTAAGCTTCAACTGAAGACAGACGATAGTTTCTCTTTTAACTGAAGCTCACGATCCACGATACAGTTCCCAGAATTAAAAGGAACCAAGAACTGATTCTTTACGAACTTTCAACGACCTTTTCTCAGGGGAGGGAACACAACCTGCAGTATTGCTTGCAGGTACTTGATTGAGGATTAGGCCTATTGAACATGGAACTGTTTTGAACAGCCTATGAAATCGGTTTTTAGCAATCACTTTTTCCACAAGAACGCACGCACGTGCACACACGCGCGCGCGCGCACACACACACATGCTAACAAAACCGCGCACACGCGCGTGCGCGCGCACACACACACACACATGCATACGCATACACACTCATCATACATACACACATGCGCTCGCTCACACATACACACATACACACACGCGCGCGCGCGCGCGCGCGCGCGCGCACGCACACACACACGCACACACACATCCTTATACATGTGTACACTCACCGCAAACCTATACAATGATGATAATCTCACAACCAATTTTACGTAGATACTCAAGGTCTGACCAGCGCGTTGGGCTAATGTGTAGGTCAGGCATCTGCTAAGTCGTTGCCACGAGACCCTCTTCTCAAACACTCACATATATAGTCGGTCATTTATTCATTTTATCCATCAGCTCTAAATCATGCGCAGTATGGTCTCAAAACTTAGCGGATGTGGTGTAGTGTACATGGACTAGTCCGCACGTAGTGACACCCTCTTGATGAAACTGAAAACTGAGTGTCCAGAGCCCTCTCTCTCTCTCTCTACACACACACACACGCGCGCGCGCGCGCGCACACCACACACACGCACGCACAGACACACACACACATATATACACACATCCATCATAATCATCATCTCATCTCATCATCATCATTATCATCATCATCATCACCATCATCATTCTTCATTACAGTCCATCCAGATAAAGAAAATACTAAGGATATATTAGAGTGAAGCCCATGAGAGAACAGAGCTAAGCGTTTGCTTGATCAGCTCCCCATCTCCTTACCTTCTCTCCCTCTGTTTCTCTCTCCTGCTCCATCTTTTCATCTCCCCCTCTCTCTCCTCGATCGATCTTTAAGGATACCTCCAATTTTGCAGAAGAAAAAAAAAAAACAAACAAACTTGACGCAATTTACTGCAGGCCCGATGAACGGAATGATAAGCTTCTGATGAATCCTCTCCCGGCTTTTGATGTCCCTGGTCCATGTCATGCAGAACGACAGCCAAGGACAAGACAACTTTCAGAGAATGCGTGCGGAAATATCGACAGCACATCAGAAATCCCGTTGTCATTACTGCTATAAGCACCACCTGTATGCTTTCATGATCTCCTGCCAGTACACCTCGGTCTTGCCTGTCTGTCTGTCTGTCTGTCTCTTCCCACCTTCTCTCTCTCTCTCTTTCCCCCCCCATCATATATCTATAAAATGTTCATGTAGAACGAAGAGACAGGATGAAAACTAGCGTGTTTCCAAATACATTGTGCAGCTGTCCAATGGAAGTCTCCCCCCCCCCCCCCCCCCCCCCCATAAGATTGAATCATGGCACTATGATGTATAAACTCTGAAAACCAGAACCTGAAATGACCACTGGTGTCGTTCCACATACATCGGTTTCGCAGCCATCCAACGGGATTCATTCTCTCTCTCTCTCTCTCTCTCATCTCTCTCTCTCTCTTTTGTGTGCATGTGGTGTGTGCCTGCATGTGCGAGCGTATGTGGTGCGTTCGTGTGTGTGTGTGTGTGTGTGTGTGTGTGTGTGTGTGTGTGTGTGTGTGTGTGTGTGTGTGTGTGTGCGTTTGTGGGTGCGTGCGCGTGCGTGTGGGGGGTGGGGTAGTGAGTACGCGCGCGTGTGCATGCGCACGTTTGGGCGCTCGCGTGCGCGCGCGCGCGTGTGTGTGTGTGTGTGTGTGTGTGTGTGTGTGTGTGTGTGTGTGTGTGTGTGTGCGGGCATGCGTGCGTGTGCATGCAATTTTGTTCGTGTGAGCGTTTGTCTGCATCTGTGTTATGTGTGTCAGCACGAACGTGATGCTTGTGTGTGGGGGGGTGGGGTAGTGAGTACGCGCGCGTGTGCATGCGCACGTTTGGGCGCTCGCGTGCGTGCGCGCGCGCGCGCGCGCGCGTGTGTGTGTGTGTGTGTGTGTGTGTGTGTGTGTGTGTGTGTGTGTGTGTGTGTGTGTGTGTGTGTGTGTGTGTGTGTGTGCGTGTGCGGGCATGCGTGCGTGTGCATGCATTTTGTTCGTGTGAGCGTTTGTCTGCATCTGTGTTATGTGTGTCAGCACGAACGTGATGCTTGTGTGTGGACAGAAAGGCGGGTGCTTCTGCGGTTTCTATACAGGCAGCACTCGACTGCTAGATATTTACGCAGACAGTCCACAAACAAGACCCAGACGCAGCTCTCGTGCCCAGAGACGAAAGAGCATACCAATGTCAGCTAATTCTCCTGAGACTCGTATTACACCAGTGTGAACAGAATCATTCTGACACCATTTACTCCAGCCCGTCCATCACCGGTCAATGATGGCGCCCATGAAAATAGAGACCCAGCGTTCCTGGGAGAATCCATCCCTCTGGTCAGTGTAGGAAGAAGCTGAGAGAACAGGGGAAGACATTCATAAAACATGAAAAGACTAGATGACGCTCCAGGTTTCTACCCGAGTTCATCACGGGATGGATCGATGAGTAATTAATTATCATTCCTGACAACGGGCGGTGAGGTACAGAGGGGTATGGGAGAGGTCGGTATGACTTAACATCGCACTGTGATACAACGGTGAAAGCCTATGATCCCTATTCCCCACTCCCATTGGTAATGGATCCTATACATCCAAAACCACGTTTTGTACTGAGTGGAAATCTTCACAAAATATGTGAATAGCAGAGTGCGTTCAAACAACATTATTCTTATTCTTTTTGTTGTTGTTACCATCCCTTTTACCTATCTTTACACATAAGGAATGATAACAACAACAACAACAACAAAATAATGATGATAATAACAACTGTCCACAAAGCGCATCAACCGCCAATGTAAATCTCAAAGTCTTTCATATGAAATGTGACAGAAAATTACTGATCACATCTCAAGCACACAATATTCACCACGTGCAACAAATTCACCGTCAACTTTTAATTTTTTCTATCAATGTCGACCTCTCCCTCCAGAAGAGGATGCAACTATTAGTTATTTTCGTTCTTGTGTTCATTTTGGTTGCGCATAATTATATGATGAATAAAAATGAAATTATTCACGTTAACAATATGCACTAACATCATACAAGTTTGTAAAACACGTTACATACCTTCTCCCCTCAAATCCATCAAATCATGACACGCGAAGAAAGTAAGTTATACTTCAGTACCACTAAGTTATATTTCAGTATCACTAAGTTGTATTTCTTTATTACTTTGTTCTAATAAGGCTCCAAAGTCGCGGACGACGTTCAACAGAAAAGAACGAAAATGTACAGTACACAGTCTTCTCTCTCTCTCTCTCTCTCTCTCTCTCTCTCTCTCTCTCTATATATATATATATATACACATATATATATATATATATATATATATATTGAATTATAAACAAAGCTTGCTCTTATGTCTCAGATGTCTCACCCCCTATTTCTACATTGGAGACTATAGATAGATAGATAGATAGATAGAAATAGCGATATAGAGAGATATATACAGATACATACACACACGCACATATATATTTATCATATACGATTTCTAATAAATTCATTGATTTCGATTGACACAGAAAACAAAAGCCACAGCATGAAATCAATTAGATTATCATGAATTGGGTTTCTCCTGGGCCCCAGTACAAAGTTCTTACCATGATTTATAGCCATCGTGTAAGCTGGGCGAAAGACCATACAAAGGGACCATACCCACTGTGGCTCCACAAATCTTGACCCAAGTTAACCTTTCCACTATGGAGGTGTGTGTGTCAATAGTACACCCTCACCAGGACAAGACAACTTTCAGAGAATACGTGCGGAAATATCGACAGCACGTCAGGAATTTCGTTGTCATTACTGCTATAAACCATCACCTGTATGCTTTCCGGGGACAGGCTACTTCCAATTCAGTGGCGGGGCGACCATCCCCAACCCGGCGGGTCCCCGGGTGGCGGATAGGGGAACGGCCCTCAGATATGAGGGTTAGCTGCGATATAAGTCAGGCCCGCCTGGTCGAATAAGCAGTCCCCGGACCAACTGGCGGTGCTCCCAGCAGGACGGGGTGGGGCAGCAGGTGGCACTGCTGCACTCAAGAAATACCCCATATGTCCCATGACGGGTTCATCACGCGATCATGAGGCGCGTTAAAAACCTCTAGCTACGGGGTGGGACCCTCGGAGAAACAATCCCCCCTGTGCTCACAGGGCAGGACTTTGGACCATGAGCTAAGGGCGGGGTAACCCCTACAGAAACCTCGAGTGCTGAAGACGGAGGTGTTGGGGCTGCACGGCGCACTCTAATAAACCACGACACCACGCATCATCGCCCATATGACAATGTCAGCCAGCCGAGATGAGAATGGCGCTCGCCCATTGAGGTCCCTCCAGGATGGGGCAGCGCCGGGCTCCGAGCCTCAACGGAGTCCACCCACAGCGACTGGAGGTCCCTCTCGTCCACCTCGTCACGCCAGGGGGCGGCAGAGGACAGCGACTGGCAGCACTTCAACAACAACATCCAAGAAGCAACAACCTTTCAAGGTGATGCATTGGAATGCAGAAGGAGTCATGAATAAAAAGACGGAGCTTGAACACATCCTGCACGAGGAAAACATCAACGTCTGCTGCATTCAAGAAACCCCACCTGAAAACAGGAAAGGCATTCAAAATCCGAGGCTACCAGCCATTTAGATGGGACAGAGCTGACAGAAGCAAGGGCGGAATCCTGACACTTGTCCGGAACAACATCGATGCCAGCGAAACAGCAGTCCACATGGAGGGTGCTGAGTACCAGATGATTCGGGCCAAACTGAATGACACAGAGTTGCACATCCTGAACTTCTACTGCCCTGACAACCAGCCACTGTCACTCGGCACCATCAACGTCCCAGGTTCGAGCTTTATCGCAGTAGGTGATTTCAACAGTCACTCTCCAGAGCTGGGGTTACAGCCAGATGGATCGCCGAGGAGAAGAAGTGGAAGACTGGCAAGACGAACATCATCTCGTCCTGATCAACTCCCCAAGTGACACTCCAACCTTCTACTCCAGACGATGGCGCACTACCTCCACCCCAGACCTTGCTCTCTGCACTGAAGATGTACACCAGGACATCACCAGGGAAGTGGGAGAGCAGCTAGGAGGTAGCGATCACAGGCCAGTGTTTCCTGAAGATCAACAAAAGCACAGCCAGTCGCCCAGTGCCCGCTCGCTGGAACTACAAGAAGGCAAAATGGAGGCTTTTCAGTCACCGCACCAACGTTTCTCACCAAGGACCTTCAAGTCCAAGGCAGAGAGACATAAACAATGTTGTCAGAGTCCTGAACGCCAGCATCTTGCAGGCTGCCAAAGAGACCGTTCCACGTGGTGCTCAGAAAGAGTACAAACCCTACTGGAGCAACCAGCTTCAAGAGCTACAGGACGAGATGACAGAGGCCAGACAAGATGCAGAAAACAACCCATCGGACGAGAACCACCTGCAGCTGCAGCAGACAAAAAGCCAAATTCCTCAAGGCAAAGATCCAGGCCAGGCGCAAAAGCTGGAGAGAGAAGACAGCAGCCCTGAACCTTGAGAAAGGTGGCTCAAAACTGTGGAGAGAGTTGTAGGCCAACTCAACGATGAGGACAGCAAAGGCCAGAACATCACACTGGAAGAGAATGGAGAGATGCTGACAGGGAGATGCGCAGCTAACCGCTTTGCTGATATCTACGCAAGCGAGAGCACTATACCTGTCAGCACTTCTCAGCAAAGAGAAGCAATAAGAGAACAGAGAGAGAGAGACGACAAGACACCAACGTGAAACCCATGAAGCAGCCCCTTACTCTCCATGAGCTCCAGACAGCTCTGAGGAAACTGAAAACTCGGAAATCCCCAGGGCCAGATGGGATCACTAACGAGATGCTGAAGCACCTTGGCAGCACAGCCACCCTCAAACTTCTAGAGGTCTTCAACCTGAGCTGGGAAACTGGAGACTTGGCACAAGTTTGGAGAGAAGCCATCATGATCCCTGTCCTCAAAAAAGGCAAGGACAAGAAGAAGGCTGCCAGTTACAGGCCAATCAGCCTCACCAGCTGCGTCATCAAGACCCTAGAGAGAATGGTCAACCAGCGCCTGCTTTGGTATCTCGAGACTGAAAACATTCTGGCTCCTGAACAGGCAGGCTTCAGACAGTTTCGCAGCACAGAAGACCAGACCACCTACCTCTCTCCCAAGAAATCGAGGATGCGTTCCAGGAGCAAAAGCTTGTCTTTGCCCACCTGGATCGATCTACAAAAGGCCTTTGACAAAGTCTGGACTGATGGCCTCCCTCGTGAAACTGCATAGATGTGGAGTCGCTGGCAACATGCTGCATTGGATCAGATCCTACCTCCACAACCGCAGCAGAGCAAGAGTCACAGTCAACGGACAAAAAGGCAAAAAAGTACTGCTGCGACATGGAGTCCCCACAAGGAGGCGTCCTCTCGCCTACACTCTTTTTTTTGGTCTTCATTAATGACCTCATCCAAGAACTTCCCAAAGGTATCCATGCTGCACTTTATGCAGATGACCTGGTGCTGTGGTGCAAAGGAAGAGCATGCCACTACTGCCACATACAGAATGCAACAAGCGGCTGACAAGCTGGCGGCATGGGCAGATAAGTGGTGTGTGGCAATCAACAAGGAGAAATCTTCCACAACACTCTTCACCTTGTCAACAACAAAACAAAAGGCTGGGCCCATCAAACTTGGAGGCACAGCCCTGAAACACGAAGAGGAGGCAACCTATCTTGGTGTCACCTTCGACAAGAAGCAAACCTGGCGACCACACATCCAGAAAAGCTGAAGCAAAGGCCAGACGAAAGCTTGCCATTCTGCGGAAGCTAGCCGGAACCAGCTGGGGAGCAAACGAACAAATACTCAAAGCGCGCGTCTACCCAGGGAGCAGTCAGGCCCCATCTTTGAGTATGGCTCAACAGCTTGGTCAACAGCAGCGAAGACCCACCAGCAATCCCTGGATAGGGTCCCAAAATCAAGCCCTCAGGATCATCACCGGGTCCATGCGATCCACACCAATCAAAGCCATGGGGGAGGTTACTGCCATACAGCCCCTCCACCAGAGGAGAGACGCAAAGACCATGGTTCAGGCAGAGAAATTCAAGTGCCTGCCTCAACATCCGATGAACAGAGGATGCAGAACCTGACCAAGAATCGTCTCAAACGCAGTAGCTTCATCCATGAAAGCAAAGAGTCTTGCCAGGGAGCATCAAGATGGCTTGCCACCTGCCAACCCACTGGACCCCCTCTGATCTGCCACACAGCCCTGGAATGAAGATTTCACAAATCTTCACATCTCCACAACAGTTCCACAGGTTGCCTCAGGAGACTCTCAGGATGACATCGTCAAACGCACTCTCTCACACTTGCCATGATTTGCTGAGAAGTACCCCGAAGAATCCTGGATACATGCGTACACCCCGACGGCTCAGCAACCAACGCAGTGTCTGATGGAGGAGCGGGCGTATTTATCAAGTCACCTGAGGGACACACCACCACACAGCAGGGATACCAACAACTGGAAACACTGCTCCAATTTTATGCTGCAGAAGTTCAGGCCCTCATGCAGGCAGCCTCCATGATTCATGAATCACAGAGCGACTGCACCCAAGTTGTCTTCCTCTCTGACGCGCTGTCCGTCCTGGGAGGCCCCTGCAGGAGACAAACTTCCTCGTCTAATGGAGAGAAGAAACTCCAGGAACTCGCCAAAAGTAGACGAGTAGTCCTGCAATGGGTACCTGCCCACTGCGGAGCGGTCCCAGGAACGAGGCAGCCGATCAGCTCGCCAAAACCGGAGCCAGAGGAAGACAACCAGACAACAGCGTCAGCTTCGCAGAGAAGAAGACCCTTGTGAAGGCTCTGATGCGACCACAACCCCACAAGGGATGCCTTCCATCTTCTGGAGAGACAGGAGCAGGTGGTCATTATGAGACTCAGAACTGGCCACTGCCGACTCAATGGCCACCTGCATAGGAAGCTGAAGCTGGCGCCTTCCCCCTTCTGCTCCTGTGGTCTTGAAGACCAAACACCAGAAAAAACCTGTATGCTTTTATGATCTCCTGTCAGCACACCTCCATCTTGCCTGTCTATCTGTCTATCTGTCTGTCTCTTCCCACCCTTCTCTCTCTCTCTCTCTCTCTCTCTCTCTCTCTCTCTCTCTCTCTCTCTAAACAAATCATATGATATCTATAAAATGTTCATGCAGAACGAAGAGACAGGATGAAAAACTAGCGTGCTTCCAAATACATTGTGCCAGCTGTCTCAATGGGACTCTCTCTCTCTCTCTCTCTCCTCTCTCTCTCTCTCTCTCTCTCTCTCTCAACCATGACTCTCCCTCTCCCCTCTCCGACAATCTCTCTCTCTCTCTCTCTCCACCCTCTAAAGATTGAGTCATGACACTATGGTGTATAAACTCTGAAAACCAGAACTTGAGATGACCACTCATAAAACTGTGGGGGAGAATTACGTTCTACACGAGCTAAAATGAACCCATATACAACATGACAAAAAGACTCAAACAGCCTGGAAACATCATGACAAATGCCGCTAAACCTTTGGAAGAGGTTCACTGCTCATGTATTCACCTCGTGCTCTCTTTCCCTCTCCCAGTCCACCATCTCTCTGCCTCAAACAATACTATGCTTATCAAAGTATGGCACAAATCCTATCAGATGAATCTGAATAAAAAGCCATCGGAGCATTTCTGTAACAGTCCTCCTCCTCCCAACCCAAGCAACCACCACCATTCACCCACCCATCCCACCCCACCTTTAAAAAAAACACAACAAAAAACCAAAAAAAAAACCATGTCCTTCGTTGAACAGCTGAGTGAAAGGGCCATTTATCGCTGTGTCAACACTCCTCCTTCAATCCAGCCCTCCCACTGACGTCAAAAAAGCTCAATCCAAGCCCCTCCCAAAACTGTAAACTGTCACCCCTCATCTCCACTCTTCTTTGTCCCTCTCCTTTGCAATCCTACGATCTCCCACCAAAAACGAAGCGACGATGAAACTTCTTTAACTGTTTTAAACCACCAAACACAAACTTCCCCCAACTGTACTGCGTGAAGCCTCTATCTCCACTTCCTAAGCCCCCCCTCCCCCGACTTTACGTCTTCCCGTAAGGCCCCTTCAGCCTCTCTCTCATTGCCAATGCATACGATAAACCCCACTTCTCTCACAAAACCGTTCCTGCTCTTCTTCCGACCTTTGAATAATAGTCCCCTATACTGCCTGAAGGCATCTTCTCCCTTCCGCCTCCTCTCTCCTCTCGCCCCCACTCGCCTCTCTCTCCTCTCTCTCCCTCTCTCTCTCTCTCTCCGCTCCTCATCCTCCATCTCTCTCTCGGTCCCTCTCTCTCTTCATCTCCGCATCACTCCCTCCTCTCTCCGCCGTCCTCTCTCTCTCCTCTCTCTCCTCCCTCCGTCTGCTCACCTTCAGTCTCTCTCCTCTCAGGGCCTTCTCAGCCCTCTCCTCCTCTCCCACTCTCCTCTTCTCCGCCCACCCTCTCCCACCCTCCCCGTCTCTCCTCTTCCTCTCTCTTCCCTCTCTCTCCCCTCGTCCCTCTCTCACCTCTCCCTCTCATCCTCTCCCTCTCTCCTCATCTCTCCTCCATCCCACTCTGTCCCCGTCCCCCCCCCTCCTCATTCCTCCCTTCCCTCCGTCATCTCCTCCTGGGTCCTCTCCCTCTCCTCTCTCCTCTCCTCCCCTCTCTTCTCTCCTCCCTCGCTCGTCCCTCTCTCGCTCCCCCTCGGATCCTGGGTCGCTCTCTCTGCTCTCCCTCTTCTCACCCTCTCATCCCCTCTCTCTCTCTCTCGAACCTCTCCTGTCCTGTACATCTCCTCCTCTCTCTCTCTCTCTCTCTCTCTCTCCTCCCTCGGGCGCGCGCGCGCGCTCTCGCCCTGTCCCTGTATGTGTGTGTGTGTGGTGTGGTGTGTGTGTGTGTGTGTGTGTAGATAGTTGAGTGTATGGGGAGACAGAGTAACGCACGCACGCAGTCATCTATCTATCTATCTATCTATCTATCTATCTATCTATCTATCTATCTATCTATCTATCTATCTATCTATACATACATACATACATACATACATACATATACGTATACATATATACACAAGCTCCATGTACGCGCGCACGCCTACGCACACACAGACGCGAGCACACGCACTCACACACACACACAGACGCGCGCACGTAGGGGACATACACACCTAGACACAGGCGCGCGCGCACGCACGCAAAACACGCGCGCGCGCGCGCGTGTGCACACACACCCACACACACACACACACACACACACCACACACACACACACCACACACACACAACGCACAATATTAAGGCATACAATCTCCTATCTGGCTAATTGAAAAAAAAAAAAAAGATTGCAAAGCACCGTCTTGGGCTGGTGTAACCGTTAGTAATGGCTACTCTCTGGTAAACATCGGCCATCATCTATGACCTATAATGAACATACAAATTTTCAGAAAGATCCGCCAAGAACTTTCTGTGATTTTCTAAAAGAAAGAAAACCATTATGGGCCGTTAGTAACGAAATATAACGGTAAACTTAAACATCGGGCATCATCCGTGACCCATAATGAACATACCTACAAATTTTCAGAAACATTGGCCATATACTTTCTAAGATATTCCATGAAAAAGAAGAACCGTTATGGGGCCGTTGCAGCCGTTAGTAACGGCTATAACGGTAAACTAAAACGTCGGGCATCATCATCCGGGACCCATAGTGAACATACCTACAAATTTTTCAGAAAGATCAACCGAGTACTTTCTGAGATATTCCATAAAGATGAAACCCGCTGTGGGCCGTTATAGCCGTTAGTAACAGCTATAACGGTAAACTAAAACATCGGGCATCATTCGTGACCCATGATGAACATACCTACAAATTTTCAGAGAGATCAGCCAAGTACTTTCTGAGATATTCCATAAAGAAGAAAAACCGTTATGGGCTGTTATAGCCGTAAGTACTGGCTATAACGGTAAACTAAAACATCGGGCATCATCCCGTAACGATAGTGAACATACGTGCTAATTTTCACAAAGGATCGGCCAAGTACTCTCTGAGACATTCCATAAAGAAGAAAAACCGTTACAGGCCGTTACAGCCGTTAGTAACGGCTATAAACGGAAAACTAAAACATCGGGCATCATCCGTGACCCATAATGAATATACCTGCTAAATTTCACAAAGATCGGCCAAGTACTTTCTGAGATATTCCATAAAGAAGAAAAACCGTCATAGGCCGTTACAGCCGTTAGTAACGGTTATGACGGTATGCTAAAACATTGGGCATTATTTGTGACCCATAATGAACATACCTACAAATGTTTTAGAAAGATGGGCAAAGTACTTTCTGAGAAACTCCATAAAGAAGAAAAACTGTTACAGGCCGTTACAGCCGCCGTTAGTAACGGCTGTAACGGTAAAACTAAAACATCAGTTATCATCCGCGACACATAATGAACATACCTGCTAATTTTCACAAGATCGGCCACGTACTTTCTGAGATATTCCATAAAGAAGAAAAAACCGTTACAGGCCGTTACAGCCCGTTAGTAAAGCTATAACGATAAAATAACACATCGGCATCATCTTTGGCCCATAATGAACATACCTACACATTTTCAGAAAGATCGGCCCAGTACTTTTGTCTGGAGCGAGTGGAACACATTTTGACCACGGCCGCCGGACGGCCGGCCCCACACACACACACACACACACACACACACACACACACACACACACACACACACACTGGAAACTTGATGCTTTTAAAACAAAATATGTTAAAACATAGTGTGTTTATGTAAAAAGAAAATAACACGTGATCGTATTGTTATATGTCAAGACAAGAAAAAATAATTCCAGTTTGTTGAGGCAAAATAATGCGCAGGCCATCTTTGAGTCAACCAGCTCTGAGTTTTTTGTATGCTTAGAGCGCACTCCACTGGGGAAGTATTTATTGTTCCCTTTTTTGTGTGTGGGGCGGGGATGGGGGATATGTGTGGGGAGGAAAGATGGAATAATGTACAAAGCTCCAAAGTGACAAGGACTGAGAAAGGTTAAGTTTCTGTGCCTTGCAGGTTGTTTAAATTAGTTTTGTTAAAATTTTAGCTTTTTTCCCCTTTCAAACTTATTTGAACAATTAAAGTGTTTTGTAATTACCATTATTATAAGCACTCATAAAAACATACATATGCACACAACCACATACTCAAACAGACTCGCACACAACACACACACACGAGCACACACACATGCGCACATACATGTGTGTGCACAAGCATAAGCACATACACTCTTCCTTTCCCCATCTCTCTCTTTCGGCACAATTTTTTTTTTTTTTTTCGTCTAATATCACACGATAAGTGGAAAGACGTAAAATGAATGACACACACACACACACACACACACACACACACACACACACACACACACACACACACACACAGAGCATTTCTTCGTTCCCATTCTACAGTACTCCCTGTTCTATAAGAACTGGGGAGTACAAAAAGCAATTGAGGCAGCGAAGAGAAGCCCTGAAAAAGAGAAGCAGATCTTTGATTAATCTTCTCTTGTCTTCTCATTTCCTGGCGTTTCTCTCCCTCCAAGATGTGTGTGTGTGTGTGTGTGTGTGTGTTGTGTGTGTGTGTGTGTGTGTGTGTGTGTGTGTGTGTGCGAGAGAGAGAGAGAGAGAGAGAGAGAGGAGAGAGAGAGAGAGAGAGAGGAGAGAGAGAGAGAGAGAGAGAGGATGATATCCCTATCTTCCTGATTGAATCAAGCCTCAAGGGAAAAGAAAAAAATGATCTGTAGATGAAATGTATGATTTCTGAGAGCGGATGATCCCCTATCTTCCACTGAATCAAGCCTCATGGGAAGAAAGAATCCCTTGATCTGTAGATCCTCGTATGTGTTTAGTGTGTGGATGTGTGTGTGTGTGTGTGTGTGTGTGTGTGTGTGTGTGTGTGTGTGTGTGTGTGTGTGTGTGTGTGTGCGTGCGCGCGCGCACACGTGAAAGAGAAAGACAGAGAGAGCCGAGAGAGAGAGAGAGATGAGAGAGAGAGAGAGAGAGAGAGAGAGAGAGTGTGTGTGGATATGCGTGTATGTGTGTGTGTGTGTGTGTGTGTGTGGTGTGTGTGTGTGTGTGTGTGTGTGTGTGTGTGGTATGTGGATATGCGTGTCTGTATGTGTGTCTGTATGTGCATGCATACGCGCGTGCGTGCGTGCGTGCGTGCGTGCGTGTGCGTGTGTGTGTGTGTGTGTGTGTGTGTTCGTTCGTTCTTTAATTTAATGTCTATCCACTTTACAGTGATCTTAGACAAAAATAAGAGACAAACGAATAGGCAAACAAACAAAGACAAAAACAAACAAACAAACAAAAAATGTAAAAACAGGCCGTGTGTGTGTGGGGGTGGTGTGTGTGTGTGTGTGGGGGGGGGGGGGGGGGGGGGGGGGTGGTGGTGGGGTGGGGGGTGGGGGGGGGGGGGGGGGCGTGGGGGGGGGGGGGGGGGAGGGGGTAGCATAAAATGTGTGTTGTTTTTAAAAATGTTATTAAAAGCGTATGGAGTATGGAGGTAGTGTAGTAGTGGTATGCTGCTAATTTTTGCATGCATAGTCTATTTAATTAATGAGATACCAATAAGTGAACCATCACTTTAACCCCATTCTAATCTACCAGCATAACTGTAAACTACTTTAGCCCTGGATTCATATCTGAACATTTTTTCAAAGAAACAAAACATTTTTAAAAAAGACCATTGAAATAATAATAAAATAAATCCAACAAGTAACTCGAGAATCAAAGTAAATGTCCAACTGGACTCTTAACAATTGCCCTAACAGCTTCTATAGCCTTCGCTTCGTTCGTTCCCAAAATGTCCCAGAAATTCGCAATTGATGGGTTCAAACTTAATAGCCAAGTGGGTAAATATTTTTTAGTATTTCTGCAAAGAAAGATGACATGAAATATTGTAATATTTTGGCCACAAATGCAAGTGACATTTTTACAGTATTTTTTGTTTTGTATGCATCAAGTCTGAGTCTAAAAAGATCAGACTCTTCAAAATCCGCTCCTGATGGAGATTGTGTCCCGTTTTTATATTTACAAGATTCTTAAAGAATTTTCCCTTGTTGTCCTTTATTATGTTTGAACACTCTTTCTGTCTCTTCGTATCACCGAATCCCATGATGCTTTACCTAAAAGACTATAATTTTCATACAAGGATAAAGGAATATTTATTTTTGTAAAGCTCTTTTTTATTAGCTGCACTATTTTTTGGCTAACCGATCAACCCTTTCATTTGCCGCTAAACCCCACAATGTGATGGAATCCAACAAAAGTCAATAGAAGAACCACGTAAAGACAAAAAAATGAATTAAATGATATATCTCAGATATCATTTCTCCTCTCACTCTTGTATGAGAATATTGTAAAGCTTGTAAGACAGATTTTGAATCGACACACAAAAATAATATTTGAAATATCGTAGATATGGAAAAGTAAGAAGACTTCAGTGCCATAATAATAGCAATTAGCTCTGCTGTGAATACAGAGAAATTTTTTTCCAATGTGATACGATTTCTCTATTTTTTTAATGATGGAATAATGAATGCAGCACCTGATAAATGATTTTCAAGTACAGAACCATCTGTATATTTTTTGAGATGATTTGTATACTTTTCATTTATATGCGCCTTGACATATGTTGGCAGCATGGTCCCATCACTTTTTTCCTTAAATCTGTATAATTAATATCGTAATTAGCCTTACTAAGCTCCCATTGAGGAATATTACTGTAACTCGTTTGCGGAGCTACTGTTTGGGGTTCAACACCAGCATCTGTAAATAATTGGGACGTATAGGAGCCTATAGTTTTTTACAGAGTCAAAACTCTGTGCTCGCTTTGGAAAATGTATTTCTGATTTTTAAACCAATTTCCTTGGTATTACATGAATTTTGCGTTGAATGACTCCTTAATATATATTTTGCTGAAGCAAGTTTCATATTTTCGGCAAAAGGCAAAATTCCTATTTCTGTGTAGGTTTTTAGTGTTGAGGTATGGACAGGGACACCGAGAGCTATCTTATAAGCTTTACTATCGATACTTTGCATCTTAGTTATCAAACATTTTTGGAGCTGAAAAGAATATTTCCTGAGCATAAGATAATTTTGATCTCACAAGTGCCGTTGCTAAATGAATAAGTACCTTGCTATCTTTCCCCCACGACTGTCGACTTATCATTTTTATAAAATAAATTTAATCCTTTTCTGGCTTTTGTCAGTATATTTTTCCAAATGGAAGTTCCAGTTCAATTTAGAAGTCCGCATATTGTGCTAGCTCAACATTGTTTGAGACCACTTTTGGAAGATCATGCATCAAAATATTGAAAAGGATTGGGGCTATTACATTACACCCTCCTTGTGGGATTCCCATCTGTATACGTCTTTTGATTAGAGTAGGCATTACCAACCTTAGTCTGTATTGTTCTTTCGCTTAAAAAGGCTTTATATAGTTATACATACAGCCTGAAATACCTACTGATCTTAGTTTGTTTAGAAGTTTTGAATGCCAAACTTGGTCATATGCCTTTCTAATGTCAAAAAAAGTGGCAAGTACGTTTTTTTTCCTACGTGAAAACTGATGTTTAATCTGTGTGGTGATTTTTACTAAATGATCAACTGATGATTTACCTTTTCTAAAACCCGCCTGTTGTATTGGTATTATACCATTTTTTTTCACAGAAGTGTTCAAGCCTTTTTAAAAATTATTCTTTCCATAAGTTTTCCCACGTGTGATGTAAGAGCGACAGGGTCTGTAATTATTTTCATCTGATTTTGACTTTCCTTCCTTGGGAATAGGGCTAACAGTAGATTGTTTCCATAAAGATGGCTGAATCCCCTCAAACCAACATTTTTGAAAAAAAAAAATAGAAAAAGTTTTATTAAGTGGGAAATGCTTTTATCATTTCATTGGAAATTGCATCTGGTCCCACTGATTTTTTTTCTTTGATCCAAGGTTTGAAATTGCATCTTTTGTTTCCTGAAAAGTAATAGGGGCATTTGTATAGTGATTGTTATTGGGACTTTTTTTCATTGTCTTCGTTTTCATCCATTTTTTTTTTCTAAGCTGTTTTTTTGTTCTTCTTCTGAGAGGCCTTCAAAGTTACTATTTTTTTGCAAATGCATCTGCAAATGCTTCCGCCCTTTTCAAAATTGGAAGGAAATTCGTTATTTTCCAATTTCAAAGGGTACCCCCCAGGAAGACTTATTCCATTTTCATTTCTTTTATTTTTTTTTTTTTCCAAGTTTTCTGGAGATCTTTATGATTTTGAACCTCATTTTCACAGAAATTTGACCAATATTCTTCCTTTTTGCCTTTTCATCATTCACTCTGTTACTGTGTGGTTTTTTTTTTTGCTTTGTTTTTTTTTTTCAGCAATCTTTTCTGGATCTGTTTTATTTTTTTTAGATACATTTTATAAGCCTCCATTTTTTGTTCTCTTGCTTCTTCACAGGAAACATTCCACCAAACGTTTCCTGTGTATTTTCTTGTTTTATCAGGATTACATTTAGGGATTGAAAGCTCAGCTGCACGCAAAACAGTATCAACAAATTTCATATAAATTGTATCAACATCATCAACCATCATCTCCTCGCAATTGCAAATAGAAAGCATGTTTTTCAAATCTGTCCCAAGCAGCTTTTTTTTAGTTTAAATTTTGGGATTTGATCTTTTGTGAGATCAGAAATAGTTTGTTTATTTTGATGGAAATAATTTCGGGTAGATGATCACTGCCTAGGGAGTCTTTAAATGTGTCCCATTCACAACTTGGAGCGATTGCAGCCGACATGAAAGTTAGGTCTATCGCTGACGCCCGATGATATGAAATATCCGGGATTCGAGTGACACTACCATCATTCAGTAGACAGAGTGAAGAGTCTACTACATTTTCAAGGAATCTATTATGCGTTATGGTTTTGCACTCATTATCCCAAAAGGGGGCGTGTGAATTGAAATCACCTGCAATCAGCCACTTATCGTTTTGGTCTTGTAAAGTACGAATCCACTCTGTGTTTTGATTGTCAGGGGCCTTTTTTGGCAAATAAACCGACAATATGTTCAGTATCAAAGATCCATGGAATTTTGCTGTTACTGCACAAGCATTTATGTTTTTAATGTCTTTGAAAAAAAGGTGGATCTATTTCGAGGTATTCAACATTTTGTCGAATGTACAATGCGGTACCAACCCTTCCCGTTTCAATCATTGTTTTTGGTATATTGGTGGGTAGTAAAAGTTTTGGATTTTTGGAAGCTTGTGTTCATGTACATTAAGAGATTGTAATACTAATGCTTGGTAGATATGATCTGAAAGATGTTGAATCAGCTCATGAATATTTGTTGATATTGATCTGCAATTCCATTGTAGTATGTTTACATTTTTCTGTCTTGTCATGTTCTTTATAATTGAATACTATTATTACCAGAATTTAGAAAGAAAAAAAAAAAGTAACAACACTAAATATACAACAAATTTCAACAAGAATAAATAGTGGGGGGAGGGGGGGTGGTGGTGGTGGTGGTGGGATATTTCAGGGATTGTGAGAAATGGCACACAAAAAAAATTGATTGTCAATCTCCAACGATCAAACATTTCTGTTGCTGAATAAATAACAACCCTACAAATACTTGTGCTAGAATAATGTCTTCAGCATCTTAGACTGTTTTTTTAAAGTATTCATTCCCACTGTGTTAGCACATCAAAATAGTTCCACCAGGGGCCATGGATGGGGCGGCGAGAACCCTAGGATCGTAGTGGAAGGAATCTTCCCATGATGAATACCGTGCGGGGTGTTGTTTTCCGGGGCCTCTTGGGTTTAGACCATAACATTCTGTTGAGGTGTCTGCCGATGTTACGGGCAACGACGCTGGTTCCCGTCCATGTCAGATGAATGCCATCACGCTGGGTTCCAGTGTTTTGCCCGAAGAGTGTCGTGACTGACGAAGCTCACGTTTGGGGTGTCAAATAGGGCCGCCGTGGTGGTCGCATTGAACAGGTTGCGTTTTCATCTCCAACTCTTCGTGTTTAACAGGGGCGATTTTGCTAACAACGATCTTTGAGTGGGGGTTTTCTTTTGAGATCTCCTTGATTGTTTCAGTGAAGGTTTTGCTTGTCTTGGTAGCATCATTGTTTTTATTTCGTTTTTATGCCACAATGGATTACGATTACTTCTGGGTGTTTTTGTCTGTGAACGTTGCTGTTTTCAGGGACGGTAGGATTTCTTTGGTCGTGAAAGTTTTCATAGATGTTGATTGAAAACCATATGAGGCTCCCAGTCTTTCCCCCATCCACTCTTTTCAGTACAGAGTCGTGTAGTAGAAGAACATTTGGCAGTCCTGCTTGTTTTCTTTTTTTACTCCCTTCGTTCCAGAGTTCGAATTCGTGACGTCATTCTCCTTCTTCTTTGCGTCATTTTTGGAGGACATTTCTGTCGTAGTGGTCAGGGTAGTTCGATTTGTCGTTTTTACTGTATCTTTTGCTCTTTTATTTAGTTTTTTTCTTTTATTAGCATCTTTTTCTGGTGGAGCCGATGCCACAATCTCTGCAAATGTAGGCTTACATTTTGAGGGACTCCAGCTCGAAACAGTAGCTTTTGGACTAGTACTAGTAGTAGGTGGTACTGGAGTGTTCAATTTTCTGATCAGCTCGTTTTGATTTCTTATCGTTTTTTCAAGCACAGAAATTCGTTCGTGCATGTTTATTATAAGTGTTTTCAAATCACCAACCTCCTTTATCAGATCAGCAGTGCACGAGCGGAGCAGATGTTATCGGACCGTTGCTCTGCGTTGCCTGTGGTTTGGCAGGACTTGGTTTTGGGTTGGTCGCTCCGAATTTTCACTTGCCACATTCAGAGTTGCAGTAGTTTTCTTTGGGCGCCTACATGCATATTCAGATTTCTGGTTAGAAGCGTAACTACACGAAACCGTTGTTCTCCGGGATCTCCTCATATTGGTTGTAGAGCTGCAAAAAATTCAGCAGAGCAGCTTACAGTTGTTGTTTTGATGTCGCCATCTTGATCACGTGATATTGTGCTTGTGTGTGTGTGTGTGTGTGTGTTTGTGCGTGCGTGCGTGCGTGCGTGCGTGCGCATGCGAGTTCGTACACATGATTTTATTATTTTTCTCTGCGGTTATTGTCTCTTTAACTTTACCCCTAATGTAAACTTCGTGCGTATCAGTATCTTCCCCCACCCCTTCACGCTTATTGACAAGTTATCCCCTAGCATTCGGCTTCAGCGACACTTGTCGAAGTTGCACCTCCCGTGCCTCTGGCAATTACTTTCACAACTATGCAGTATAGCTGTAGCCGCCCAGCCTAAATACACTTGAAAGTAATCCACCAAAGAAAACACAACAACATCAACACGCCAATGAAACGTCGTCCCGATTACTCTTTCCAAAGCTCGCTTATGATTTCATGGAGAACACTCTGAAAACCCAAGTTAAGGAAGGGAGTTCCTGAGTGTAGCCGTAGCCGGATGATGACCCAGTAGTGGGGTCAATCTACACATCTGCACCCTTTGACCTAAAAAAAAACTGCTATAGAATTATTGTTTTAAATGACGCTAATATGATGTTTGAAGCATCTTTTGATCAAAGTTTACCAAAATATACCTTAACATAAAAAAGTTATAGTAGTGTGGCTGCGCATATCCCTGTCCGTCCGTCAGTCAGTCTTTGGAAACCTTACCGTTGGGGTTTTCTCAAAAACTGGTAATAAATGAAAGCTTGAAACTTGGCGTGAAGTAGTGAGGTAACACGTCCTTTGATACATACAACATTTATTGACCTACTGTTAAGGTCAAGGTCTCAGGAGTTCTTCGAAAGGTCAAAATACTTGATTGTTTTAATTAAAGATAATATGCTGAACTTCAAATTAGGAATATTGGGTAGTTGAAGTTGTATCGTTTTTGATAACATCCATGGTGGTAAGCATCTGTAAACGTCAAGCAAATAGGTAGGTGCCCTAAAAGTGTTAAATTTTGGCACGTAGGGGGCATTACATGTATTTAAGTTTTTTCACAGATACTGTGCGCACACTCTCGGTAGAGGCCGAAAACTGTTGGGTTGTTTTCATTTCTGCCCTGGTTCTGGGCTGATTCGCTCTGAGTTCGAGCACTGACCTCTATTACAATCAACACAAAATGGTGAAGAGTCAAGTCCATGCTTTCGGCACGTACACTGCTTGGAGTCACATCAGTTTTACAACCACATCTGATGACAGAAAGAAGTTCAGGTGGTGCAGTAGGGAGATCAGCTGTGACAGGAAGAAGACGGTTGTCCCTTTTCTTCTAGCCCCAGTCTAGCTCATTGAGTTTGCTGTTTCCAAGCCATTCTTCGACTTGGTAGTAGACCCGAAGGCGGTGGCACTTTGCCGCAGCAGATGTTGGTGGCAAAGAGTGAACTTTCAGGAACACCGTGCCAGTTGCAACCTTTGTGCAAAACATTTGAAGTGTAGCTCGTCCAGGGAGTACGCTGTGCCATCATACAAAAGGATAAGTATTCTCTCGCCAGCCTGTATGACTTTCTCCTGCGTGATGTCGTCTGGGTCTGCGGCGAACACAACAGCTGCCTCTCTCAACTCTGCAGACTTCCTGAGTGTTGAGGATTCCTCGTTTGCCAATTCCAAAGGCCGAGATGTGTTACATTCTGACATGGCATGGATGACTGGAAGAAGATGGCACAAATCAAAGTCAGTATTGAGAACCCTCTTTGTGTGTTAAATGTGCCAAGTCTTCAGGACCTCACTCCTACTCTTATGACTCCGTTGCAAAACGACGTCGTGGTCTTTTTCAGTGACATGGTGGCGCAACAGCTAAAAGGTCAGTGCCATCTGCGATCACAATTGTTGTTTTCTGTTTTGCACTTTCCAAGGTCATCGCATTGATCATAATGTCAGCATCACCATCAGCACAGGCGGTCCTGCAAAAGTTTCTGGACAGGCATCGCTGAGCAAGTGAATGAAGTGCTGCTTCTTATTCTTGTTCGCCAGGAAAATCTCTTTGCGGATGTTCAGCGTCATTCCCAGTTCAAATTCCACATTTGTGCAGGCCTTCGTCTTTAGTCTCCGGATGTGAGTCTGATCTTTTGTCGATGACCCAGAGAGGTATCCATCAAAGGCAACTGTAGCACCCTGGTACGTTCTCGTCATTTAATTCACGTATGACTGGATAATGGAAGCAAACGTGGCTCCTCTTGACGAGGGAATCAGATGCAAGAGAGCTCCCCCATCAATGACAAACTGCACGTATTCACCCTCTTGTAGCGAAGGCATGCTGACACTGGCAGACTTCCAAACTTTATCTGCCAGATGAGGCTTCTTTGATTCAAGCAGAAGTGGTGATTCAAACAAGGAAGTTGGATATGCGCTCAGCTCGTATTTGAAAACTTCTCTCCTATTTAAGCCAAACCTGGAACTGTAGAGACAATGCGCTGAAACAGCGCAGCTGTGGGTCAACGTTGACAACATCTTCGCCAATTTTGAAGGCGTTGCTTGAGGTGTTGACCATAGTGGTGGCTCGGTCACAACACCTGAAAGTAAACAGTAAACAAGTGGGGTAGTCTTTGCTCCCATAAGGAAACCTAACACAGAGTAACTTTTATTCAAGAATGGCACACAGCCTTTTAAACTTGAATAAAGTCAGACAAATACAAAGACGAACAATCTAATAGTGGGGGAAAAAACAAGCGCAGGCCAACAACTAAATTGTCTTCATAGTAATGACTTGGCAGAACTCTGACTTAAGGAGGGCGGAGGGGGGAGGGGGGGGGGGGGGGGGGGCAGGAGGTTGAAGATGTAAAAACTGGGAACATGAAATAAGAAAATATGAAAATATGGAAATATTTTTACCTGAAAGTAAAGTCTTGGATTGTCTGACCCAACATCTTCTGTAGAATTGTTTCCCACTTCCAATGCTTGGTGTGCATTGACTGATGATGGATGAGCAACTTCGCCTGCGACTATGTTTTTTCAGTCTTCCAGACTTTTCAAACGGGTCGCCACTCTCGTGGAAGTCCACCATCTCCCTGGCGTTTTCCTCATCTTTTTCTTGCCGTGCATCTGTGAGGTCTACATACTGCTCACTTGTGGCATACTGGATCCCTGCAAACCCTTGCATAGCACCATTCACAGTGGCACAGACAGGCATTCCCAGGAGCCATACAGTCCGCTGCACCTCGGACATTCCTCGTCCCCTTGTCAGTCGTCCTGTTGACTTCACACTTCTCATGAGGACTTGTTCTATAGCAAAATCAGAAGAAAGGCCGTATACAGCCGATCAGATCGGCGTGTAATATGATGTTCTATTTGGAAGCTTACATAGACGTGTGGATGACCTGTTTAAGCTGCAGCATGTCCTGCAGATACAGATGGAGTGATTTGGTGTGCAGATTGTGTCCTGCTGCTGCCATGAAAGGCATCATTTCATGGACTGTGGACAGGTGCAAGTTCCAATTCCCATAGCGTTCTGTTTGGATCAGTCGCCTCAAAATGTCCACAAAGTACATGATGGAGCCACAAAGCAGCGGTAGGATAGCATTTCAGTTCTGACATTTTCAGCTGGATTCTTTGTTGGATCAAAGAAATGAAATGTTTTCATTGTCGCAAAGGTCAGCTGCAGCTATGTCACCAGTCAGCAGCTGATCAAACTTCTCAGCTGCAAGCGCAAAATCTCCATCCGGACTCAAGCTGTACTCTTGGGACACTAGCTGTGTAGCTGTAGATGGTGCTACGTCTTTGAGTGCCATAACGTCAAGGACATCCTATGCAGATCTTCACGGTTGACCTCATCAACCTGTTTGTCATCATGAAGATCAAGGATGGGACCATGTAGACAGACCTCAAACACTTTGGATGTAATGCGTGCATTCAGAACAGCGTCGGCCAGATTGAGTCCTCGGAATGCTATTGAAACAGCCTTTCCCTGCAGCATACGGATGCCAGCATTAGGAGCGCATGCTAGCTCGGGGACCTCTTGCAGTCCACTGCCTTGCATAAGGCGTCTGATGCATCCAATGACTGATGCATCCCATGAAATTCATTTCCATGCAGAAAACGCCCAGCTCAACTCTTGCTCATCAAGCTTGTTTGTGATGATTTCATATGCCTTCCAATAAAGAGGCTGATCGAAGGTAATGACTGGCGCTGAATCGTGCCGCCTTGCTTCTTTTGAAACAAACAGCAGTGTTGAGTTGATGCAGTTGAGGTCAATCGGGTTCAGGTCCATCATCGGCATGAAGTAGATGTCTGACTTTCCTGGATGAATCCCTCCTTGGCGGACAACTTGCATTACTCCTGACCAGGCGGGTCTTGAAGGTAGAAGAGGCCAGGAGACCTTCCAGAACAGATCAACACCAACAGAAGGATCAAGTGCCCTGAGGTCTTGGAATTCTTTGTAGGTGATGTTACCAAAGTGTGCTCCATTTGCACAACTGTCGCCTAATTACGAACACAACTGGCATCATATTACAAGAAATTTGAATGAAATCGAGCCAGAAACAAGGCAGCTATGAGCAATTAAATTGCGAAAGGTCAGCCAGTATGAAATTAAAAAGTCAAATGTTGACTTTCGTAATTAATATACAAACTTTATATTTTGCACATCTATAGATAATCTACTTGGACACGTTCTTGTAAACTTTGACGGGAATCGCACGATAAACACAAAAGTTACATACCGGAGGATACACATTTCTTCGTTTTTGAGACAAAAGTCTCCGTCGTGACCATGACCTTTGACCGACGACCTTCAATTGCAGTAAACTTTATTTTATCTGTTAATACACAGTGCATATGACAAGTTGCCTGAATATAATTACTAGAGCAGTTTTGTTTTTAGGTCTAAAGTTATACTGACCTCACTACAGAGCAATGGCACAGGGCAGCTAGCAGGGCAGAACGAAGTGGGTTTCCATATCCAGCTCAGCCACGCTTCAGGAGGCGCTGATTATAGTGGGAGAGGGATAAAAACACCCCACCCAAAAAAACGTCCCATGTCTACTGACTCAGTTCTGACCCCTCCCACTCTCTTCCCTCCTTTCCCCGCCTTCTCCCCTTCCCCAGAAAACAAAAAGAAATCTGAAAACACCCGCCTGAATCCAAAACCGATGCAGATCAAGTTAAATAAAACAAACAAACAAACTTGCAATATTTTCTCTAGGAATCGATGTATAGGCTAGTGCTCCATACTATGCTGGTCAGGAACAGCAGCGCCACCCTCACCTCCGCCTCCTTTTCAGTGGACGACAACTTTTTGGTGGGTGTGATGTATTTGTTGAACAAGAGTTGAGTCTGCTTCCACCCACTCATCAGTAACTGTTCAACGAGTGTACTTCATTCCCTACACAAGTTCTGTCCCCAGTCCACCATACCATCCCCGCTGCTGCTTCCCGTGCTCACCCCCCCCCCCCCCCCCAAAAAAAAAAAAAAAAAAAAAATCTACCCACATACACACACAGGCGCGCGCGCGCGCGCACACACAGACACACCCACTTCCACCCCCGATTCCCTCCTCCTCCTTTCAGATACTCCCCCTCACCCCCTCCCTAAAGAAAGTATATCTGCACGTTCTGGGCGAATTGGTTGCCCCTATTTTATGAAATCAATGGCAATAGTAAGACGAGACATGTTACACCTTCCATGATTATATCACAGCTGAGGAGCATTTATCGCGACATCGGTGGCTTTCGGAGTTGCTTCGTTAGGAAGCGATGCATCAGTTAAACAGGTGGTCCTTCCCAGATTGAATTACTGTCGATAGTCCCTTTACCCAGCAGTGCTCCTGGAGGAAGCAGTGTGACGATAAACACTAGTCCAGTGGTCTCCATGTCTGATGGTTGTGACAAAGTGCCTGGGCTGTGGAAAACTCTCTTGTTGGTCCAGTGACCTGTTGACCCCGTTCTTTATCCTGTCTACTGGTGAGTGAGACTATCTGATCATGTCACGTGTTCATTCCATTTCAGCTTTCTATTCCTCGCTGGTCGCCTGCTGCCTGATGGTTCTGTGGACCGTGTTGTTGATGACATGTTCAGTGTTGGACACATGGCAAGCACTATTCCTAAACGTCTCACTCATCTCCACTCACTGGGTTATTCCTTGCAGTTCTGTTGCTGGCATCCAAGACTGACATCCATAATAAATTCAAAGAGCACATCCAATACCATTACAAATATGGACTGACCTTGAGAAAGCTGGCTGACCTTGACGAATTATGTTGCCATACATTTAGTTCAATAACATCAATGAAAGTGAGAAAAACGAACGATAAAGGACAGCTTTAAGAAGCCAGTCTCTGGTTCAATTTATTCCTCGCTTATAAATCACCTTCACCTTCATCTTTGCGGCAAACAAGATCAAAAATTGCCTTGAAGGTCTAGACGGTAGAAAGGAAATCTTTTCTAATTAACAGCCGCCTTTTTTTTACGCGCCATAAATACGCCGTGGTTCTGCTGATCAATATATCGTGTGGAAATCGACACATTCAATACGACATTATGACATCTTACGTATCTATTTCTATTCTGGTAAGTTTAGTGACACCAAAGCATAAACGATGATTCAAGCGATTGTGGTTTCTTCGTTGAAGAAAGTGAGAGCGGCCAACACAAAAAAACGGTCACGATTCCTCGCTTTCTCTCCGGCTTTGACTCGTTCACGGACTTCGCACCGTCCTCGTCTGTTGTCTTTCTTTCTTTCTTTTGTACACTTTTCTTTCTTTCTTTTACTTTCCCTCTCCCCACCCCGTCATTTTCTCTACACACACACACACACACACACACACACACACACACACACACCTCAACCTCCTTTTCTCATTACAGAAAAGGTTGAGAGTGAGGCGAATCGTTCGTGTTCACTTGAAACTATAGTTATTGTTTAAAGTTCTGGAAGTGATCATTAGGTGCCCAAATCATTGTTTTACCTCCTGTCTATTTCCATATTTGATTTGAGTGCTGAGTACAACAAATAACCTGAACCATGCATAGTGTTTTTAACATGAACAAAGCGCGCGCCTGTGTGCGTTTCTGTGTGCGTGCGTACGATCTCGTGACCTTTTTTTCTTGCTTTGCATGTTTTTAAATGTCTTTTCACGTTTGTCTGCTTTTGGATACATGATATAAACCGTACGCCGTCGACAGTCATAACAGGTTGGAAGAAAAACAAAACTAGTCGATTTCTTCTTCCTGAGCGTTAACTCGAACTGCCACTGAAACGGCATTATAGTAATGTCCCAATACGACATTGAAGAAAAGCCGTTCACCAATACTGAATTTCATGATATTTTCAGAACAGACTTTGATAGTGAATCACACAAGCACTGTTTAATAGATATATCACTGGAAATAAATGTTATATGTAACCATCCTCTCTGTGTACAGACATCTTCTGCTATGCATTTATTTACATCTGAGAGCATTAAATTTCAATCTGTGATGTAAAACTCAGAAATATGTTTACATCTTAAACTGTTCTTTCATTCTGTAACGTACAAGGCAGAAATAATTTTCCGAGAGTTATAATGAATATGACATGAGAGTGCATCTTGATTTTCAGCATTCATGTCCTTGATCTTGTGTGTTTGTCAGAGGTGTCTCCAAACCTACATATCTTTCTTTCACAGATATAGCATCTTAACAGTTTCATAACCACCAACATTCCATGCATCTCTTCATCCCATGCCGTCAGCCCCGTTCATGGACCGGAACACCACACAGCGAGATAAAACCCAACAAAAGGTAAGATCAATACCCTAACTCAGCTTAAGTTTACATCAGGACTGTTCTGGACGAGCAGCGTATTCCATATATTCTGGTTGCTGGATAAGGTCTTCTAATGAACTATGTTGATCTCTGGATCGGTAAAACATGGCTGAAATCAATATTAATTGATCAGCAAAAAATCTGAAGAGCAGTCGCAACACAGAGAGATATAGACACAAACGTGCGTATGCGAGACCGTGTGTGTGTGTGTGTGTGTGTGGGGGGGGGGGGGGGGGGGGTGGTGGTGGTGGTGGTGGTGGTGCGCGAGTGGTGTGTGTGTGTGTGTGTGTGTGTGTGTGTGTGTGCGCGCGCGCGCGCGCGCGCGTGTGCGTGCGTGTGTGCGTGCGTGCGTGCGATCGTGCGTGCGGTCGTTCGTTCGTTCACGCACGCATGAGGAAGAAAAACAATGCAGGTGAATAAGTCCTCGATCACCAGCCGCCGAGGCGAAGTGGCAAGCGTCGCGAACTCCCGGCTGGAGGTCGTGGGTTCGAATCCCATCAGAGTCATGTGGGTTTTTCTGCCCTGACCGGCTCCTACCCAGAGTTGAGTTTGCGGCGGACTCAGTTGGGAAGACTGGGATCACACAGTCGAGTTTCATCCACTTAAAGGATGCGTTTCTGAGAGTGTTGCTCAAATTTCCTGACCAACACTGCAGGTGCCTGTATCTCTCGGGCCTGGTTGACGCCGGGACATATCATGAAAGGAAGCGTAGAGTACAGCCCTGTCATGTAGTCTCAGGACCGAAATGGAAATCCGTAGCATCATCATAATCATCCTCATTCTCATCGATCAGCATTAAAAATGTCTCAAGTTCTGTGGCCCTTCATGCCCTGCTCTCATGTGTCACCTCAATTTCGATGTCCTCTCCACGTCTGTGGCCTTGGTTTGGTTCCGTTGGGGTCACCTGTATCGGCGGGTCCATAGGGGCTGTCGTTGGACGGACGTGGTGGCGCCCTCCGGAGGGAGAGCTCACTCACGCGCCGGCTCCGCGACTAAGCAATTATTGTCGTCAGTAGGGGGCTTAGTAGGTGGTCCTGCGTATGTTAGATCAGAACAACAGGTGCCACCGAACACCACCGAAGTGACTCGGCAGCAGTGTGCAGTGTCTCCTCCGGTGGGTTGCCTCTTGACGACTTGACACTGACTGCTCCCTGTGGATTGCCGGTGCCGGGGCTGCGGCGGGGCCGACCGGGCTGTGGCTGTGGACGGGGTGTCGGAACGAGCGGCGTGGGTGCACTGCCTCTGAGGTGGCGCAGAGGCTGGGACAGCAAAAAAAAAAAAAAAAAAAAAAAAAAAAAAGAATAAGTCCTTGATCACTGTCAAACTGATTTTAAAATAATTTCAAAAGAATGGAAGTTGCCAGAAAGGAGTAAGAGGCGGAGAGGCAGGATGAAAAAAGAGGACAATAAAAATGTGAATATCAAATCCTTTACCGACAGGCAATGAGTATCGTTGAACTCTGCATTGCCAACAGAACCATTTGTCTATGCCCATCCAGAATAGACGCCCAACTTCTTGGTGAAAGAACCCCTCAACAGACACCGCTGGTTGCGGTTGTGGCGGTACAACAAAGGTGTGTTACATAAAACACCACCTTTGAATTCTGTGGTATTATCAACACCACAGGGTAAACAATCCAACCCAATGTAGCCTGTGACGGGGAGAAAAGCGAAATCAAAGAAACTTATTGAGGGAAGTAAGTTATCAAAATTATGTAAGCAATACTCAAATTAAAAAAAAAAAATCTCGTTTCAGCTTATGGTCAAGGATCTACAAAAAAGAAAAAAAAAAAAGAAGAAAATGAGATCGTAGTGAATTACATGCACACGAGGGGACGCTCATTTTGAATAAAAGTATGTTTAAGTTTGAAAGTTTAAGGATGTGAAGGTAAAAGTAAATATCAAAGGGATAACCCTTTCATGTTGATAATCACAGACACTGACATTAAAACAACTTCCTTTAACACAAATAGCACACACATACACACACACACCACACACACACACACACACACACACACACACACACACACACACACACACACACACATCATAGCTAACGATGGGCATGAAGAACGATACATGGTTAAAAAGTTAGGAACGGAAGGAAGATCACTTCCATCCGGTGAACATTTCTGCTGGATTCAAATACTTCAGCTTTTATCAATTATTCCAGTTATAACATGGAGGTCATTATAATCACTGAAATTCCGCACTGCATTTCAATGAAGCCTCATATAACACCTCATGACCTCGCAGCCCGTAATATGTCTATCACTCCACTTTCTACTGAGGGTCACCTTACTCTCGCATTCAATTCCATAGATAGTTTTCCCCCCCCCAATAAGTGGAAGCGTCAAACAGCTCATCTGTGTCAACCAAGTTATCGCACTACAACTCCAGAATGAAATTCTGTACTCACCTGTCTTTTCTCAGAAATTACAACATCCTTGTTACGTTTCAAACCAACTCCGTAAAACATCAAGCCGGGAAACACTAACAAAAACAATAAGAAAAAAAACATTTGGGATAAATTTGATGTATCTGTGTGTTTCTGTGAGTGTATGCGTGCGTAGATTTCCGCACACGCGCCCGTGTGTGTGTGTGTGTTGTGTGTGTGTGTGTGTGTGTGTGTGTGTGTGTGTGTGTGTGTGTGTGTGTGTGTGTGTGTGTGTGTGTGTGTGTGTGTGTGTGTGTGTGTGTGTACACGCGTGCGCCCACCTAAGACAGGATTAGTAAATTCATCACTTAAAACATTTTATCTGTCTGTCTCTCTGTCTCTGTCTCTCTGTCTGTCTGTCGGTCTGTCTGTCTGTCTCTCTCTCTCTCTCTCTCTCTCTCTCTCATCTCTCTCTCTCTCTCTCTCTCCTCTCTCTCTCTCTCTCTCTCTCTCACGGGCGCGCGCGCTCGCTCGCGCTCCACTCGCAGTTTTATTGAAATACAAAGTTTTTCATTACACCTTTGAACATCGGGCAAGAGAGAGAAACAGACGAGCAGACACACATGTCTTGATATATTTTCCCTCCAAGAAAAAGGCCAAACCACTCCCGAAGGACATTCAGAAGTAGGCCCTTCTTTTTCTTGGGTGGGGGTGAGAGGTGGGTAGGGTGAAGACTGTTAAGGGCGAGCGCCTGGAGATGACGGGAAGAGAGGTGGTTTTTTTTTTGGAGAACGGGCGGGAAGAGGGGAGAAGTGGAATAGCGAAGCGGGCGGACGGTGAGAGCGGGGGAGGCGGGAATGAGTAGGGAGGGGAGGAGGGAGAGAGGGAGTTCGGGAGCGAGAGACGGAGTGAGGAGGACCTAGGGTCGGGCAAGGGAGAGGAGAGGGCGGGGCCCAGACGTGGAGGGACGATGATGAGCGAGAGAGAGAGAGGGATTGAGGGAGGAGAGAGACGAGGAGGAGAGGAGGGGGAAGAGATTGGAGACCGAGGGGATCGAGGATGAGGATGAGAAAGTGAGGAGAGAGAGCGACGGAGGAGGAGACGAGAGAACAACAAGTGGCAGCGTTCGAGAGAGGGGATGGGAGAGAGGGAGGGACCGAGAGGCGAGAGAGAATTTCATTGGAGTGGAGACTAGGGAGCTAGGAGAGGAGTAGCGGGGGACCGGAGGAGGGGAGGAGGGGGAGAGGAGAGACGGGAGAGGAAGGGAGATTGAAGAGAGACAGAGAGCAGACGAGACGGATGAGGAGCGAGGCGAGTGGGTGGAGTCGCTTCGAGATGGAGAGAGAAGAAGGAGAGTGACACGCGGAAAGATGAGAGGAGGGGAGGCCCGACGGACTTGAGAGGGGCTGGAACGATTGTTTCAATGAATCGCATTGCGCGTATTCTACCATTCCATGACAGAAAGAAGAAGAGAGAGAGAGGAGAGAGAGAGAGGAGAGAGAGAGAAGAGGAACAGAGGAGAGAGAAGGCAGACAGGAGACAGGACAGGACAGACAGGGACAGATGGAACAGACAGAGGCAGAGGAAAGAGAGAAGAAAGCAGAGGGATTGGGGTTTTGGAGTGTTGGGGAGAAGGCATTGAGGGTCGCCAGCTCAGCAGGAAGGGGACGCATGTGCGGATAGTATAAACAAAGGGAAATGACAAGTGTGTAAATGGGGTGGTGTTGTGTGGTGTCCGGTGTAGGGTTGGGTTGTTGGCGGAACCAAAAGAAACAAAAAAAACATTGCTAGGCGACCAACTCGCAACCACACACCCCCCACCTATCTGGTCGATAGAGCGCCTAGATCTCAACGAGAAGAAGCACGAAGGCGTTATGTGGGTCACTATTCCCATTCTTCGACTGGGGGTTCCAAGCGTACTCTTTTTTCTCTTCATGACCACACGTCTTAGGAAAAACGATATACATGGAGAAACAAACTCTCCACGACATTAGTTCTCAAGAAACAGACCCAGAGTTCACCGCCCGCTCGTTCGTCGTAAATAACTACACCGAACTACCGCCAACAGCAGCATCAGCCAGGAGGGGTGTGGGTCGTGTTTTGTAGTTCTGGAGCTGGGGGTGGGGGGCGAGGGAGTTTGGGAGAAGGCTGACACTACAATGATGAGCTGATTTATCGTTCTCTCGGGTCGTTTTCACACCATAATTACTACTCTTAACTTTTCAGCCCGAAAAACTTCACTAAGACCTCAAACGCTACTCAGGCTTTTCATCTTTCATCAATATCGACAGCATTCCCTAATTTTCCATCCATGGGCTTCATTATCAGCTTTTTTTATCATTCATGGGCATCATTTGTGACTTGTGGGGTAAACGTATCGGAAGCTTAAGTCGTGAGAGCATGAAGCACTAGAATTAGGTGATGTTTATGTCTCCCTTGCGATTGGCCTGGTCATGACGCGGCCGGATCACGTTTTTCCTCAGCGTGTGTCGAAATTACCTAGACTGCTGGGATTCTCGCACACACGCAAAACGCGCACACACACGCATGCGACACACATGATGACGTACACACACAAGCACACACACACACACACACACACACACACAACACACACACCCGGGGAAGGGGAAGTGGACAGAGAGAGGGAGATAGACAGACAGACAGACAGAAGACAGGCAGGCAGACAGAACAACACAACATGTAGTGTGAGATTGGGGGGGAGGAGAATGAGAGGGAGGGAAGAACGAACGGTGGGATAGGGTGGGGAAGAACCAGAGGGATATCATGAGAGAGAGAGAGAGAGAGAGCTGGAGAGAGAGAGAGAGGAGAGAGAGAGAGAGATAGACCATAGACACAAACACACACACACACACACACACACACCACACACACACACACACCCGACTACACACCACACACACACACACACACACACACACACACACGACGGACAGAGGGTGCATGAATGCAAAAAAGTAGTAAGAATAACATTGATGCCGATGAGCGAGCATGACGACGTGACTCGTGATGCAGTGTCATTGCCTCTGCACACGTTATCCACAGCCACTGGTCTGTAGCTACTGTTGGTCTCATCCAGCGCTGGCAGAGACACCAGACATCACATCCCTGTCTGCTGGCCATCTGTCGACTTGCCTATGCAGCTACTCCACCTCAGTTTATAATGTATCATGCCGCTCTGTTGACACAGCGAACGATTTTCCGTTGCCACAACTGACTGCGTGGACCTCTGATATCTATGCTAGTTCCTTTCTATAGTTTAAATACCGTGATGCAACATTTGCCTTTGCTACACTCTCTTTGCTCATACTGGAACAACGCCCACCCACCCCCTCTCACTCTTTCCTCTTCTTCTCCCCCCTTTGGTATGGAACATGAAGCGCCAGTGATTCTTTACCCCGACCCCCCTCTTACCCGGATCGTCTTTCCAACAAGAATGTCATCGTTCAATTCGTAAGGACAGCTGTTTCACCCTTAAACGTTTTCTTCACCCTTCAACCCCTTTGGATCAAACCTTTTCAGTATGACCATCACCAATTCAAAGAAATACCCCACAATTCCGTTCCAGTGTGATGACAAACATTGATGGTAGTTCTCTTTGGTAAGGACACTCCAGCCCCCCCCTTGCCTCCCCGATTTCACGTCGGCTAGTGACACTTTTCAGATCCCATCAAACAATTCAAAGATACAACATTCCACCAGTGTGATGACAAAGCATGGCTGGTAGTTATTGGCAGGTAATGGATCAACCACCTTCGGCTAGTAAACTGTCTTTTTTCTCAGCCACTCCCATGATGTATAAACTGTCAACATGACCCTAATCCTCTGCTGGATCGGCTTATCGAGGAGTCGATCCCATCATAAATCCCGTGGACTTATGGTAGTGCAGACCCAGATGAAGTAATCAGTGATCTGCCTGTGTGGCGCGCCCTCTGAGGATGTATGTACAGGACGGCTGTAGAGTTGACCTGCGCTGTGAAGATATCAGTGGGTGTGAACTCATCATCGCAGCCCTTCTTTCCGTTCTCTCCCAATCTCCGTCGCTTCTTCGTGTTCTGTGTGTGTGTGTGTGTGTGTGTGTGTGTGTGTGTGTGTGTGTGTGTGTGTGTGTGTTGTGTGTGTGTGTGTGTGTGTGTGTGTGTGTGTGTCTCTCTCTTCTCTCTCTCTCTCTCTCTCTCTCTCTCCTCTCTCTCTCTCTCTCTCTCTCCTTTCTCTCTCCCCTCCTTTCTCCACCCCCTCCCTTTTCCCCTTTTCCCGTTTTCTATCTCTTCATCTTTTTTCTCTCTCTCTTCTTCCTCTTCCCTCTCATCTCTTCCCCCTTCTCTCTTTCTTCTAGACGTTTGCCTTACCGTCTCTTGTATCCTTTGTTCACGCACAAACGACAAAGATACTTTCCACCCTCACCTATTTCAACTTTCCCCGAAAGAATTCCATCTCCGTATTCGATGGGCTTCTATGTCGGCAAGAGAAGGGTATACTCTTTTTTTTTGTCCTTCCGTCCGTCCGTCAGATTACAGATCATTTAATGCTGTCAGATTTTTTTTTTTTTAAGCCAAATAAATGACGAGAATAACCGAAAGTAGCAAACAAATAACAGTGCGCAAAGAAACGCTTAAGTAATACCCTTAACAACTATGTTTTCTCTAACCGTTAAGAATAACAGACTCCAAAAATGCGCCAAACACTACTCCCCAGATCACAGTCATCATGAAAATGACAATATCTTTCAGTCGCCTTCTGAACGGAGCCAGCGAAACAGACATTCGTTCCCCTTGACACTTGGTTCGTCAAGTAAATTTGCAGCATCGTGCCAGACGCTTGTGCGACAGGAGACCCACATTTTTTTACTTTCATTTCTTCTTATCAGTTTTTGTTTTGCCTGACATCCTCCAGCTCACCTGAAAGTGGAGAAAAGGTTAACAGGATCACTTGTGACATACGATCGTCGGCACAGTCTGGGTATCGTGAAGGATGGGTTGTCACCCTGCGTGTTGGCACTCCCACACGTAAGACGTCTAACAGTTGTAGAGCTATTGATAGATTGTAACCGATGCTGGTTGATGAAGACGACGATAATGACGAACAACACACAACGAATGCGATG
>JADBJO010013956.1:0-7500 GCA_016801955.1 Conus betulinus | reverse complement strand
CCCCCCCCCCCCCCCCACCTTCCCTCTCCCCCCTCCTCCCCCCCCTCCCCCTCCCCTCCCCCCCTCTCCCTCCCCCCCCCACCCCACCCTCCACAACCCACCCCTTTCTCTGCCCAACTCCATTCTCTTCCCCTGCTCATACCTCTTTCCTCCCATTTTCTCCCCCCCCCCTTTTCTCCCTCTCTCCCCCCCCCAATCCCTTTTCTCCCTCCTCCCCCCCACCCCCTTCCCTTGTCTCCCCCCCCCCCCCCCCCCCCTCTGATCTTCCACCCTCTTTTTCCCCTCCCCCTCCTCCCGTTCCCAATTCTTTCTTTTCTTTCTCTCCTTACCCCCCGTCCTTTCCCCCCCCCTCTCTCCTTTTCCCCTCCCCCTCCCTTTTCCCCTTTTCCTTTCCTCTCCCCCCTAACCCCCCCCCCCCCCCCCCCACCACCCCCTCTGCAGTCTCTTTTCCTCTGGTCAACTCTCTCTCTCTTCTCTTTCTCTCTCTCTCTTTTGGTCCCTCTTCTCAAACCTCTTTCTCCCTTCTCCCCCTCTCCTCTCTCCCACAACCCTTTTCTTCTCACCCTACAATCCCTCGGTCCTTTCACCACTTTCTCGATTGCCCCAAGTCCTTTTTCTCCTCCCCCCCCCCCCCCCCCCCCCCCCCCCCTTCTCCATTTTCTTTCTTCCCTGTCTCCACCCCCCCACCTCTCTCCACCACCCTCCCCCTCCCATTACCCCCCCCCCTCCCGTCCACCTTCTCCCCCCTTATTACTTTCCCACTCCCTTCTCCACTTTTTCCCCCTCTCATTACTTTCCCCAATCTCTTCTCCCACTTTCTCCCCCCTCTCATTTCTTTCCCCCCCTCTTCTCCTCCTTCTCCCTCCCCTCTCATTACTTTCCCCATCTCTCTCCACCCCTCCCCCTCCCCCCCTCTCTTCCCACTTTTTCCCCCTCTCATTACTTTTCCCCCCTTCTCTTCCCCTTTCTCCCCCCTCTCATTACTTTTCCCCCTCTTCTCCACCTTCTCCCCTCTCATTACTTTCCCCCTCTCTTCTCCACTTTCTCCATCCTCCTCTCATTACTTTTCCCCATCTCTTCTCCACTCTCCTTCCCCTCTCATTACTTTCCCCCATTCTCTTCTCCACTTTCTCCCCCTCTCATTACTTTCCCCATCTCTTCTCCACCTTCTCCCCTCTCATTACTTTCCCCATCTCTTCTCCCACTCTCCCCCCTCTCATTACTTTCCTCCCATCTCTTCTCCACTTTCTCCCCCCTCTCATTACTTTCCCAATCCTCTCTCCACTTTTCCCCTTTCTCCCCTCTCATTACTTTCACCATCTCCCCTCTCCACTTTCCTTCTCCACTTTCCATCCTCCCCCCTTTCCCCATCTCTTTTCTCCACTTTCTCTCATTGCTTTCCCCATCTCTTCTCCACTTTCTCCCCCTCTCATTACTTTTCCCATCTTCTTTCTCCACTTTCTCCCCCCTCTCATTACTTTCCCCATCTCTTCTCCACTTTCTCTCATTGCTTTCCCCATCTCTTCTCCACTTTCTCCCCTCTCTCATTTCCCACTTTCCCCCTCTCTTCTTTCCCACCTCTTCTCCCCTCTCATCACTTTCCTTCACCTCTTCTCCACTTTCTCCCCTCTCATTCTTTCCCCATCTCTTCTCCACTTTCTCCTCTCTCATTACTTTCCCCATCTCTTCTCCACTTTCTCCCCTCTCATTACTTTCCTCACTCTTCTCCACTTTCTCTCATCTGCATTACTTCCCCCATCTCTTCTCCACTTTCTCCCCATCTCATTACTTTCCCATCTCTTCTCTTTCTCCCCTCTCATTACTTTCCCATCTCTTCTCCACTTTCTCTCATTGCTTTCCCCATCTCTTCTCCACTTTCTCCCCTCTCTCATTACTTTCCCAGTCTCTTCTCCACTTTTCCCCCCTCTCATTACTTTCCCCATCTCTTCTCCATTTTCTCCCCTCTCATTACTTTCCTCATCTCTTCTCCACTTTCTCCCCTCTCATTACTTTCCCATCTCTTCTCCACTTTCTCCCCTCTCATTACTTTCCCACCCTCTTCTCCACTTTCTCCCCTCTCATTACTTTCCCCATCTCTTCTCCACTTTCTCCCCTCTCTTACTTCCTCATTACTTCTCCACTTTCTCCCTCCTCCACTTTCTCATCTCTCTCCACTTTACCCTCTCATTCTTTCCACTCTTCTCCCCTCTCTCTCTCATACTTTCCCATCTCTCTCTTCTCCCCTTTCTCCCCCTCTCATTACTTTTCCCCATCTCATCTCCACTTTCTCCCCCTCATCACTTTCCCATCTCTTCTCCACTTTCTCCCCTCTCATTACTTCCCCCATCTCTTCCACTTTCTCCCCTTCTCATTACTTTCTCCATCTCTTCTCCATTTCTCCCCTCTCATTACTTTCCCCATCTCTTCTCCACTCTCCCCCCTCTCATTACTTTCCCCATCTCTTGTCCACTTTCTCCCCTCTCATTACTCCCCTCTCATTACTTTCCCCCCTCTCATTCTTTCCACTTTCTCCCCTCTCATTACTTTCCCCATCTCATCTCCCACTTTCTCCCCTCTCATTACTTTCCCAGTCTCTTCTCCACTCTCCCCCCTCTCATTACTTTCCCAATCTCTTCTCCACTTCTCTCCCTCTCATTATTTTTTCAATCTCTTTTCAACTTTGTCAGCTTCACTAATTCTTCGTGGCCTCTCCCGTCCACGTCCCTGTTACTTTCTCCTTTCTCTTTATGCCCCAATGATTTATTTTCTCCACTCCTTTCATCCCTTTTCCCCCTCTCTCTTTCACCTTACTCTTTTTTTCCATTCTCTCCATTCCTACAATCCTTTCTCCCCTATCTCCATCTCCCAAATCCTTGTTTCTCCTGCATTATCTACTCCACTTATTCTTTCGCTGTTCCCCAAATCCATTCGCCTTCTCTGATTTTCTCTCTCATCTTTCCACTCCAAAATTCTTTCTTCCATCTTCCCAGCCCCCAATCCTACTACTCTCCCATTTACTCAATCATTCCTCCACCCTCACTCTTCCAATCTTTTCCACTCCCTAAGTCCTTTCTGCTCTTGCTTCACTTCCCTAATTCTCACTTCCTCTCTCCATTCCCCCCAACCGTTTCTCCCAGTTCCAGTCTTCTAATCCTTCCTTACCCCAGTCCAACAACTCCCTAAATCCTCTCTCACCCCTCCCACTGCTTCAATATCCAACCCCACCCCCCAACTTTCTGAAACATTTCTCCTGTCTCTTTTCCTCCCTCAGTCCTTTCTCCTCTCTCCCACTCCTTGTTTCTGCCTCATAACCTCCACCGCACCCCCACCCCCATCCCCAGATATTTTTTCTCCTCTTACCACTCCCTGCTTCCACCTCTCCAGCCCTCAGTCCTTCCTCTATTTTCTCACTCAACAGATCCATTCTGCCCTCACTTCATTGTTCTCCCCTGATTCATTTTCTCATCTCTCTACTTCGCAAATTCTTTCTCCATTTTTTTCTCCCTCTCACTGTTCGCCTACTTCTCCTCTCCTCTCTTCACTTCCCCAATCTAATCTCCTCTATCTTCTTCACCTCCGTAATCTATTCTCCCCTCTTCAATTCCCCGATCTATTCTCCACTCTCTTCACTTCCCAGTCTAATCTCCCCTCTCTTCGCTTCCCCAATTTATTCTCCTCTCTTCAATTCCCAATGTATTTTCCATTCTCTTTCACTTCCCCAATCTATTCTCCTCTCTTCACTGTTCCAATCTATTCTCCACTCTCTTCACTTTCCCAATCTATTCTCTCCTTTCTCCACTTCCCCAATCTATTCTCTCTCTTCACTTCCCCAATCTATTCTCCTCTCTTCATTTTCTCATCTATTCTCCCCTCCATTCACTTCCCCAATCTATACTCCTCTCTTGACTTCCCCAATCTATTCTCCCCTCTCTTGACTTCCCCAATCTATTCTCCCCTCTCTTCACTTCCCAAATTAATTCTCCTCTCTTCACTTTTCCCATCTCTTCTCCCCTCCATTCACTTCCCCAATCTATTCTCCCCTGTATTAACTTCCCCAGTCTATTCTCCTTTTTTTCATTTCTCCAATCTATTTTCCTCTCTTCACTTCCCCAATCTATTCTCTTCCGTCTTCACTTCCCCAATCTGTTCTCCACTCTCTGCACCTCCCCCATCTATTCTCCACTCACTTCACTTCCCCATCTAATCTCCACTCTCTTCTCTTCCCCCAATCTATTCTCCACTCTCTCACTTCCCCAATCTATTCTCCCCTCTCTTCACTTCCCCAATCTATTCTCCCCTCTTCACTTTCCCAATCTATTCTCCACTCACTCTCTGCACCTCCCCAATCTATTCTCCACTCACTTCACTTCCCCATCTATTCCTCCCTCTTCACTTCCCCAATCTATTCTCTCCTCTTCACTTCCCCGATCTATTCTCCCCTCTCTTCACTTCCCCAATATATCTCCCCTGTATTCACTTCCCCAATCTATTCCCCTTCGTCTCCAATTCCCCAATTTATTCTCCACTCTCTTCAATTCCCCAATCTATTCTCCTCTCTTCACTTCCCTAATATTTTCTCAGCCTCTTCACTTCCCCAATTTATTTTTCACACTCTCTTCACGTCGCAAATCTATTCTCCACCCTCTTCACTTCCCCAAACTATTCTCCTCTGTCTTCACTTCCCCAATCTATTCTCCTCTCTTCACTTCCCCAAACTATTCTCCCCTCTCTTCACTCCCCAATCTATTCTCCCCTCTCTTCACTTCCCCAATCTATTCTCCTCTCTTCACTTCCCCAATCTATTCTCCACCCTCTTCACTTCCCCAATATATTTTCCACTCTCTGCACGTCCCCAATCTATTTTCCACTCTGTTCACTTCCGCAATGTATTCTCCCCTCTCTTCACTTCTCCAATCTATTCTCCCCCTCTTCCCTTCCCTAATCTATTCTCCTCTCTTCAATTCCCCAATCTATTCTCCTCTCTTGAATTCCCCAATGTATTCTCCACTCTCTTCACTTCCCTAACCCATTCCTCTCTCTTCACTATCCCAATCTATTCTCCTCCTGTATTCACTTCCCCAATCTATGCTCCCCTCTCTTCACCTCCCCAATCTATCCTCCCCTCTCTTCACTTCCCAGTCTATTCTCCCCTCTATTCACTTTTCCAGTCTATTCTCCCCTCTCTTCACTTCTCGAGTCTGTTCTCCCCTCTCCACTTCCCCAATTTATTCTCCCCTCTTTTCACTTCTTCAATCTACTCTCCCCTCTCTTCACTTCTTCAATCTATCTCCTCTCTGTTCACTTCACTGATCTATTCTCCCCTCTCTTCACTTCCCTAATCTACTCTCCCCTCCTTCACTTCCCCAATTTATTCTCCCCTCTTCACTTCCCCAATCTGTTCTCACCTCTCTTCACTTCCCATTCTATTCTCCCCACTCTTCACTTCTCCAATCTATTCCCTCTCTCTTCACTTCCCAATCTATTCTCACCTCTCTTCACTTCCCCAATCTATTCTCCCCACTCTTCACTTCTCCAATCTATTCTCCTCTCTCTTCACTTCCCCAATCTATTCTCCACTCTCTTCACTTCTCCAAGCTATTGTCTCCTTTTCCCTTCTCCACTCAGTTCTCCCCTCTTCACTTCCCCAATTTATTCTCCCATCTCTTCACTTCTTCAATCTACTCTCCCCTCTCTCACTTCTTCAATCTACTCTCCCCTCTCTTCACTTCCCAAATCTGTTCTCCGCTCTCTTCACTTCCCTAGTCTATTCTCCCTTCTTCCCTTTCCCAATCTATTCTCCACTCTCTTCACTTTCCAATCTTTGTCTCCTCTCTTCACTTTCCCAACCTATTCCCCCCTCTGTTCACTTCCTTAGTCTATTCTTCCCTCTTCATTTCCCACAATCTATTCTCCCCTCTCTTCACTTTCCCAATCTATTCTCCCTTCTCTACACTTCCCCAATCTATTTCTCCCCTCTCTTCACTTCTCTAGTCTATTCTCCCCTCCACTTCCCCCATCTATCCTCTCCTTTTCCGTACCCTTGATCCTTTACCTCCTTCTCCATCCTCCCTTATCCCAACATTTTCTCCCCTCTCTCCATCCCTGGAATAATTCTTCCCTTTCCTCTTCACAAGTTATCTTTTCTTTCTCCTCTCTCCCTTCTCACAATTCCTTCTCCATTCTGTTCGTTCTTTCTCCCCCTTTTCCCACTCCCCTGACGTTTTCTCTCGTTGGTCCCAAATGTATGCCTGCAGAACAAGTCATAAAACAATGTCTACTATGACCACACTGACTCGGACAGAACGGAACACCGGATAGTACGTGGGTGTTATTATGCTTTTGTACCAGCCGTTGATCCGAAGCCGCGTCATCTCAACGTGTGATGACTAGTGTACAGAACTGCTCTGTTCGTCCGTCAGATACAACTGGTCAGCGCGGGAAGGGACTATAATCTTCTTGGTGGACGTAAAGGAGATAACAACTGGAGGCCTGGAAGCTCGAAATAGGGCAGGACAGCATCTGCATTTGTGGAAACTCGCAACTATTGCTGGCCTTTTTACATACATCTATGTATGCTTCATGTAGCTGTTACTCACCTCTGATCCGGAAAGACTTGCTGTTGCCAAAGCACTGCATTTGACTGGCTCATTTCCTCTCATCTGAAGACCTGCTTTAAACTAAGAGATGACTTTCTTCTATCCTCCTGAGTAAAAGACCTTCCTTCTGGTTTTCTGTGGCAAGCCGTCCTCCTTCCTCTCTTGAGACGTACTGAATTTCTTTTGGTACTGGGGAACCTCTTCCGCGTGATAAAGACAGAAAAAAGAAAGTGGGGCTACTAGACAGACTTCACTTCTGCCCTTTGCTGTTCGTTTCTATAGAATCTCTAATGATATCAGGGGTGTGGTGTGGTGTGGTGTGTGTGTGTGTGTGTGTGTGTGTGCGCGCGCGCGCGCGCGTGCGTGTGTGAGTGTATGTCTCGTGCGCATGTGAGCATGCACAAAAGACGAGAGGGCAGAGAGAGAGATGTGGGAGAGAGAGAGAGAGAGAGAGAGAGAGAGAGAGAGAGAGAGGAGAGAGAGAGAGAGAGAGCGATTCCATATAACTTTCATATTTCAATCGACTAAATCATTTTGCTAATCATCTGCGATTCAATAACTTTCATATTTCAATCGACTAAATCATTTTGTAATCATCTTTTCTTGCTGCTGTAAGAGAAAGAGAGAGAGAGAGAGAGAGAGAGAGAGAGAGAGAGAGAGAGAGGGAGGGGGGGAGGAGGGAAGGAGGGAGGAAGGCTGAGTTAGTTCACCGTTCGACAGTTTCACACCATGTAGCTGAACTCATATACGCCATGATCTTTTTATCTTTCATCTCACTCCCGACTGCTTCTCAGAGATCCTACATCACACAGACATCCCATGAACTTCAGCCATCTCGTTTTACAGAATATTATATTCCGTTCATGGCATTCACTCCAAAGCGAAGCCTTTGAACAGACAGACA
>JADBJO010013955.1:25000-42500 GCA_016801955.1 Conus betulinus | reverse complement strand
CCTCCACCTACTTGATTCCAGGCTTTCTGCAGGGATTTATGAAAAGCAAACCCTGATAGAAATCTCTCTCTCTCTCTCTCTCTCTCTCTCTCTCCTCTCTCTCTCTCTCTCTCTCTCTCTTCGAGAAGTTTTCTGCTACATACTCATCTCTCCCCAAATATGTGTCCAGCATCTCTCCACCCTCAGTCAGCAGTTTAACTTTTCATTCTCATCCAATCACGCTTCATTGATCTTGCCTATACCATCTCTGACAACTGCGTCCATTTTGCTACTTATGGTGGATTGACATCAATATCCTTTAAATACCTAGCACGGCCTTTCAAAGGGCTGGGACTGATCGTTAAGAGATAACAAAACAAAGCTCTGTTTGGAATGCTCTTTCGGTAAGAAATTGAATTTGCTTTCCCGGGTCAGTTTGCCCTCGTAGAGACCCCTGCTTCCTTTACACGGCTCAGATCTCTTCAGAAAACACGGCATTTGGTGGCTCTGTCATGTCCCCGCCTAGATCAGACTACTGCGCAAAGAAATATGCATACTGAATAGCTAAGATGCTTTGCATTTCTGTTTCGATCTGTCCACGTCGAGTCGTGATGGTCGTTCGTATTGTCTACAAACAATGCTGCTATCAACACTGGTTTCTTTTAACACAGCCTGCCAGAACTGTGGCCCCTGTCCTTTTTTTTTAATACAAAAAGCGCGCTCTATTGACGTCAACAGTGATGATAATGTAATACCTTCATCACTACCATTATCATTATTATCATGATCATTATCATAGTCAGACTTCTAGTGAGGACGTGGCTGGGAATTAGGGTATGTTACGCGAATTTACATCATGAAATAGCCTTGGTTGTCTTTTTTTTAATGTTGGAAAGGTTCAGGTATGCATAAACCAAACGTAATGCTGTTTTAGGCACATCTGATTTGCTTTGCGAGAAGAAAACGCGCAGTTTTTAATGGGAAAAAAAAGGTCCTGGTGGCAGTGACTGCATCTGGCATTAAAACGTTTTAACATCTCTTAAATGGTTAAACATGTCATTACAATGTCTGATCGCTGACACTGGGGATGAAAACTTTCAGAAGTTGTTGTCAACAAAAGTGACATTCAAACAACGGATTTCCTAGAAAACTTTGTTTCTAAACGCATAGTAAAGAAAACACTCCTACTATCACTAAAAGCAATATCTAAACAGTGGGGATGGAGAAAGGAGACGGGACTGGAGGTCTGAGGAAGGGGGTTCAGAAAGGAATCGCATTTACCACAAAGACGGATAACAATGGCACCAAAGCATGGCCGAAGGTTCAGGGCCTTCTGGGGAGCTAACGATGACAATTAATGACCGAGTACGCAGCGTAACGCATGCGTTAAGGAGCACTGCCAGAAACGCAGCCAGGCGATGACAACACTGCTTGCAACTGGGCTAGAATTACATCGCCCTGGTACCTGTTCATTCTTCTCTCTGTCTGTCTGTCTGTCTGTCTGTCTGTCTGTCTGTCTGTCTGTCTGTCTGTCTCTCTCTCTCTCTCTCTCTCTCTCTCTCTCTCTCTCTCTTTCTCTCCGTGAATTTTAACACCCGGAAATAATATATACGTACACGGCCAACAGTGTTCTCATGGTAAAAGTCCACAAATGTACCTTCTATCTCGTCTGTTTCAGATCAGTTCTGACCCCTCTTCCCCTTTCGTCTTATGGTTCACCCTGCCTCTGACAATCATACTCCTTCCTTCCATAGTAGCCTAGATCAAGGTCAAATGGATCCACTCGACTTAAAACGTATGGCTGAAAGGGGATGTGTTATTCACCCTGTACAAAAAGATATCACTACGTGTTGCATTAATCTGTTTTTCAATTTTTGTCAAAGAACAGGACCGATACTATCAGACAACCACACTCAATAAAAAGGTCATTCTATGTGACATTAAAGCAATTCGGCAGACTTTTGCTATGAAAAAGAATGTCAAAAACATTTCAATCACTACATATTCCAATGCTCAATGCAAAAGTCTGTCAACAGATAAAACATAAATAAATACAGTTGAAGTTAAAAAAAAAAGAAATCTATAGGAAACCACGCATTTGGAGAGCATTGTTTTGTACAGTATAATGTGTCAGCTTTTGTGACCTTTCAAAAGGGCATATTGTTGACAATGCATTTGCCTGTTTAGTTTTGTGCACTAATTAAGCGTTACTTTGCACCTTGTTTTGCATATATTTGTTTGTTGACCTGTTTTCAGATAATCTGCAGTCTGATTCAGAATCTGGAGCACTTGAAGCTAAAGCAAATGTAATCACATTGTATCTACTTGTGCTCAGGGAATAAGTCTGTGGAGTTAATGAGCGATATTTACCTACGTTGTGGAGTTCATGCACTTTCCCTGTGCATTATTCTGGACGACATAATCTTTTCGTTCCTCCGCGGAACGGGATGCGTAAACTCTGTAGCCTGTCATTCATGGATCTGTAAATGAAACTATCCTACAGTTCTTCAAACGACATTGAACTATCATTCTGAGAACCATATTGAATAACATATTTGAGTGTAGCTAATTTAGCATATGTGAGCCTGATTAACGGGCCCTCAGTATTAAAACCCTTGAAAATGTGTTAGTAGTATACAAATGTAAAAAGCTTTTGTGTTTTATGTCCACTTTTTCCTGAACAATATTTACATTTACAACACGATATGAGTAACAAAATCCAGCTTCACACAGTACATACCCCCTCATTTTACCACAAGTCAAGAATAAAACTATATACTATTGATGTGATCAGTAAAAATGTAAGTACATTTTACACAGTACTGAAACATCTCGCTCTCTAGAACAATATTTACCAATTTGCAAATGCACTTCACAGTCAAAGTCGTCAAATTTTTACATTACGATTCTTTCATAGCACAAAGGATAAGAATACAGACATAAAAAAGAGATTGGTAAAAATGACAGAGACGTAAGAATGTGATAAAAATTTCATAGTTTAGAAAACAATCACGTATGCGTGTGTTGCAAACTGCTACAAACGTCTGTTGTTTGTCGTCTTTGGAGTTGAAGGAACTTCCACTTTAAGATAAAAAGACAAACAAAAAAAACCTTTCATTTGTCTTGTTTTTCTGAGTCAAATATCCTTGCACGCACACACTCAAGCAGACGTCACGTGACACCTTTCAATCAGATGTACTGGAACAATGTCATTAATGTATGTGTCTTTTGCTTCTTTTTCAGTCTCTGTCTATCTGTCTGTCTGTCTCTCTCTCTCTCTCTCTCTCTCTCTCTCTCTCTCTCTCTCTCTCACACACACACACACACACACACACACACACACACACACACACACACACACACACACACACACACACACACACTCTCTCTCTCTCTCTCTTTCTGTCACACACACACACACACACACACACACACACACACACACACACACACACACTTTTTTATGTCCCATCTTCTGTGCCACCTCAGTGACACTGCACCCACGCCGGAGCGTTGGACCCGACAATCTACAGGGAGCAGTCAATGTCAAGTCATCAAGAGGTAACCTACCGGAGGAGACACCACACTGCTGCCGAGTCACTTCGGTGGTTTTCTGTGGCGTCTGTTCTGATCCAACGCAGGACATATCTATTAAACCCCCTACTGACGGCAATGATTGCTTAGTCGCGGAGGCCGGCTTGAGTGAGCTCTTCCTCCGGAGGGCGCCACCACCACGTCTGTCAACGACAGCCCCCCCCCCCCCCCCCCCCCCCCCCCCCCACCCCCCGACTCGCCAGTACGACGGACCCCGACGGAAATCAAACCAAAGCCATAGACATCGACAGGGCATCAAAACTGAGGTCACCATGACAGCAGGGCATGAATGCCTACAGAATTTCAGACTTATTTTTTACGCTGATCGATGAGAATGAGGATGATGAAGTGACGCTACGGATTTCCATTCCGGTCTGAGACTGCATGACAGGGCTGTACTCTACGCTTACTTTCATAATATATCCCGGCATCAACCAGGCCTGAGCGATACAGACACCTGCAGTGTTGGTCAGGAAATTTGAGCAACACTCTCAGAGATACATCCATTAAGAGGATGAAACTCAACTGTGTGGTCTCAGTGTTCCCAAACTGAGCCCATAGCAAACTCAGCTCTGGGTAGGAGCCGGTCAGGGCAGAAAAATCCCACATGACTCTGATGGGAATCGAGCTCACGACAAATCAGCCATGTTATCATATATACATACAAACACAAATGTGCGCTTAAAAGCATTTTTTCGGCGTAAACCTCCACGTGTGTGATTCCACAGTTACCCTCAGTATCTATGAAAAACAAACCCTCGTCGCTCTCTCTCTCTCTCTCTCTCTCTCTCTCTCTCTCTCTCTCTCATCCCCTTGAGGAGCTTTCTGCACACTCATCTCTTCCTAAACCTGTGTCCAGTATCTCTTTCCGTATCCCGCCCTCAGCAATTTTATTTCGACCTTCTTCATTACATTCCATGACGTCTCATCCATCCTACACATCTTGTCAATACCATCTCTTGCAACTGAACCCATGTCACTACAGATAGTGCGTTGACATTCATGTCCATTCAATACTCGGCATGGCCTTTTGAATGGCAAAGGACGGCTCGTTAATGAATTATCACAAAAAGTTCTGTTTGGAATGCTCTTTCGGTAAGGAATTGAATTTGCTTTCCCGGGTCAGTTTGCCCTACGTCGTAGAGAGACTCGTGCTTCCTTTACACGGCTCACATCTCCTCTGAAACACAGCATTTGGTGGCTTTGTCACGTCTCCGCCTAGATCAGACTCTTGCGCAAGAGACACGCACACTGAATAAGGAGAACGCCTGGTTTTTCTCTATTTCGATCTGTCCTCGTCGAGCCGTCACGGTGTTCGTGCTGCTTACAAACATGGCTGCTATCAACATTGATTTCTTGTCACACAGATCGTCAGAACTTGGGCCCCTGTCCCGCCTTACAAAAGTGTCCGCTTCTGAGGTCGACAGTGACAATGACGATGGATAAGCTTCAGCATCACCAATATCATTATCGTGGTTATCATAATATGGAGATTTTTTTATGTGACAATGTTGATGGTGGTTCAGATCTGTTATGCGTATTTACATTATGAAACAGCCTCAGTGAGCTGCTCTGAAAAAAAAATGGCTTAATTATGCATAAAACAAAAGTGATACTTATATGCTTTCGCTTCGTTTCATCTGTGATAATACAGATTTTGATGGGGAATGCTCCTGGTTTTTATATTCTTTGAAGAAATAATCATATCTGGCATCAAAATGGTTGAACAGTTTTGAAATGGTTAAAAATTACGTTTGACCACTGACGCCTGGAACGAAAACTGTGGACTTCTACTGTTTATGAAAAGATAAATTTAATTTAATCGACGGATTTTCCAGAAAACCCACTGGAAAAATTTGTCTCCAAACGTATTATAAAAATACACATACCTCTAGCCTCATTACCATCAATATCAATATAGAAGGTAAGGAGAAATAAGACAGGGCTGGTGGGCTTCAGCATCTTGTTAATACCATCTCTAGCATCTGCGTCCCTTTGCTACAGATCGTGGATTGACAATAACGTCCATCCAATATCCGGCACGGCCTTTGTATGGCCAAGGACGGCTCGATAGTGAACAGCAAAACAGAGAGAAACAAAAAAAAAGCAAAACAAAAACAAAAAAAAGAATCTGTTTGGAACACTATTTCAGTAAAGAATACAACTTGCTTTCCTATGTCAGTCTGCGCTATGTTGTAAAGACCTCTGCTTCCATTACGCGGCTTACATCTCCTCTGAAACACGGCATTTTGTGGCTCTGTCACGTCGTCACCTAGATTACTCTTGCGCAAGAGATGTGCATGGCTTCCCCTGTTTTGATCTGTCCACGTCGTGCTATGACGGTTGTTCGTATTGCCTACAAACATGGCTGCTCTCAACATTGATTTCTTATCACGCAGCCAGCCAGAGCTAGGACTCTGGTCCTTCGTTACAAAAAAAGTGTCCAGTATGAGAGGTGCATAATGATAATAGTGATGGGTTAGCTTCATCATCATCGTCATTGTTACAGCAGTTACCATCAGCCTCATGAGTAGAATGACAGTGTTACTGGCGAATCAGATCTGTTTTCATGCAGATCTACATTATGAAATAGCCTCGGTTAGCTGTTCTCGAAAATCTAATTACGGTTCAGTGGTGCATAACCCGAAGTATTACCAAGCTTTCGTATTAATCCTTTCACTTCCTTTGTGGAAATACAGTTTTAAATCAGAAAAAGGTCCTGATGATACAATTGTTAAAATTCTTCAAATGTCTTATTACATTATCATATTTGGCATTAAAAACACATGGAATTTTTTTGGAGAGGGGAAACGCATAGTATACTGTTTAATCTCAAACACATGGAATCAAAGCTTCCTACAGCTGCTGTTATCAAAAGAGAAATCCAGTCCATAAATTTCCATGAAACCCCACCGGAAAATGTGTCTCTAAACATGTAACGAAAGCATACACTTGTAGATTCATTAACAACGATATCAAAACAGAGGGGATGGAGAAAATGAGGCTGAGGAGGTGGAAGAGACAAGAATCGCATCATCTTCATGGATCGTCAATGGTGGCACCAAAGCATGGCCAAAGGTTCAGGGCCTTCTGGGGAGCTAACGATGACAATTAATGACCAAGTACGCAGCGTATGGCATGTGTTAAGGAGCTCTGCCAGAAACGCAGCCAGGCTATGACAACAGTGCTTGCGATTGGGCTAGACTAGCATCTCTCTCTCTCTCTCTCTCTCTCTCTCTCTCTCTCTCTCTCTCTCTCTCTCTCTCTCTCACTCTCTCTCTCTCTGTCTCCCTCCCCCCTCTCTCTCTGCCCCCTTTTATTTTAAACACCCGGAGATGAATGTTACACACATATCTGACAACGTTATCACGATATATGCCCACAAACCGTCTCACTCTTGTTTCAGATGAATCCTTCTCTCCTCTGCCCCCTTTTAGTTTAACACCCGGAGATAAATGTTACACGCATAGCTGTCAGTGTTATCACGATATATGCCCACATACCATCTCACTCTTGTTTCAGATTAATCCTTCCCTTCCGTACCCCTCCCTCCCTCCCTCCCCTCTCCCTCTCTCTCTCTCTCTCTCTCTCTCTCTCTCTCTCTCTCTCTCTCCTTCCCTCGTGGTTCACCACGCCCTTGGTCTCTAACAGTCATACTGCTTCCTTCAATGGTAGGTCAGATTAAGACCGATAGGTCCATTCGACTAAGTAAAAGCATAGCTGATAAGAGTATGTCTTCGGTCCTGTACAGTAAGATATTGCTTTGTAATGCGTCAAGCTGTTTATCAAGTTCTGTTTAGGATAAGGATCAATACTGATTGACAAGTGCACTCATTAAACGGCCTGTCTATCTGGCAGTAGAGCAATTCGACAAACCTTTGCTACGAAAATGAGTTTCTGAAAGGATTTCAGTCGTTAAATATTCCGATGCTCACTGCAAATGTCTGTCAACAAATAAACATAAGTAAACAAAGTGAAAATAGAAAATGCTCTAATAATTTCACGCATCTGAAGCGTATTCTTTTGCGCGTTTTCATATTTCGTTTTTGTGACGTTTGAAGAAGACACAGGTGTCGACAATGCACTTGTCTGTACTTTGCACCTTGTTTTGTACATGTATTTGTATTTTGGTTTTTCTCCAGATACTCTGCACTCTGATTCAGACTGTGGAGTACTTGAAGTTAAACAAGTGATTCTTCATGTTATTACATTGTGTCTACCCGGGAAACATGTCTACGGAATTAATGAACAGAATTCACCTATGTAGTGGACTTAATACTTTTTATTCTTGTGGATGATTCTGTATAATGTGATCTGTTTGTTTCTCTGTGGGACGGATGTGAAATCTACAGCCTGCCATTTATGGTTATGTGAATGAAACTATGCTATGATTGTGGAAAACAATCTTGAACTATCATTCTGAGAACCATACTTGACCGACATAAATGAGTATAGCTAATTTAGGTACGTGAGCATAATTAATGCGACTTTAGTATTAAAAATCGAGCTAATTTGTTTTTATCAGAGAGATGAAAAAAGAGTTTGTGTGTGTGTGTGTGTGTGTGAGTGTGTGTGTGTGTGTGTGTGTGTGTGTGTGTGTGTGTGTATGTGTGTGCGCGTGTTTGTGTGTGTGTGTGTGTGTGTGTGTGTGTGTGTGTGTGTGTGTGTGTGTGTGTGTGTGTGTGTGTGTGTGGTGTGTGTTTTCGGACCATCCAGTCCTCTTCCCTTCCCTTTGAATTAAAGGTCCCGTTTTTCTGAACAACAATTCCGTTTACAAAACACTGCATGAAAAACAAAATCCAAAGACACATACCACATACCCCTCAATTAGCCCATGCCAGAAACATATATACTATGTATTGCGTGATGAATAATACTTTAACTACATAGAACATGACAGAGAAATGTAAGTCATTTCTGTGTATGTTTAACGCAATATTCACCTATCTGCAAACGCACTTCACACTGAAACTTGTCAAATTTGACATTACAGTTTTCAGCAGAAAAAAATGGAATTCACAAAGAAAAAGAAAATAATAAAAGAGAAAAGTAACAATCCGAAAGAGTTGTTCAAATCTTGAAATGTGATAAGAAGTTGAAAGTTTAGAAAACAATGTCGTATGCGTGTGCTGCGAAGCTCTGTTTGCTACAAACAATGTGATAAGAAGTTAAAAGTTTAGAAAACAATCTCGTATGCGTGTGCTGCGAAGCTCTGTTTGCAACAAACATCTCTTTTGTGTCATCTTTCGAGTGAAAAAAAGTCATCGTTTTAAAAAACCTTCCCTTTGTCTCGTCTAGAGGTGTCAGATATCTTAACGAGCATGCACTCAAGTGAACTTCACGTGAGACATATCAATTAGACGTGCTGGAACAATAACATTTATGTCTGTACTTTTTTTTTTTTTTTTACATTTTTTTCTGTCTCTGTCTTTGGCTGGCTGGCTGTATCTGTATCTGTCTGTCTGTCTGTCTGTCTGTCTGTCTGTCTGTCTCTCTCTCTCTCACACACACACACACACACACACACACACACACACACACACACACACACACACACACACACACACACACACAACACTAAACACGCACATACACAGAGAAGCACACACACACACATGCATCCATGTGTACACACACACACACACACACACACACACACACACACACACACACACACACGCATACACGCACGAACGCGCACACGCATTTAAAAACATAGTCTTTGCGTAAATCTCCACCTGTGTGACTACAGTTATTCTTTGGATCTATGAAAAACAAATCCTCATCTCTCTCTCTCTCTCTCTCTCTCTCTCTCTCTCTCTCTCTCTCTCTCTCTCTCTCTCTCTCTCTCTCTCTCTCTCCCTTGACTCTCTCTCCCCTTGACTAGCTTTTGCATACACGTCTGTTCCGCGATCTGTGTCCAGCATCTCTCTATCCGTGTCTCGCCCTCAGCAAGACATCTTAACCTTTTTCATTCTCACCCAAACATGTCTCGTCCATCGTTGGCATCTTGATAACACCATCTCTGACAACTGTGTCCATTTTACTAGTGATGGTGGATCAACATTAATGTCCAGTGAATACCTGATACGACCTTTTATATGGCAAATGACGGCTCACTGATGAAGTATCAATCATCAATATTGAATGGAAGTTTTGTTTGGAGTGTTATTTCGGTGAGGAACAGAACTTGCTCTCCCTGGTCAATGTACGCTGTGTCATCCCTGCTTCCTTTACACGGCTCACATCTCCTCTGAAACACGGCATTTTGTGGCTCTGTCACGCCCCCACCAAGATCATCAGACTCTTGCGCAAGAAATATCCATAACTGAATGACTAAAACGCTTTGTTTTCCTATGTTCAGATCTGTCCTCGTCGAGCCATGACGGTTGCTCGTGTTGCTAGAGGTATGGCTGCTATCAACATTGATTTCTTATAACGCCGCCTGTCAGAATCGGGGTTATGGTCCTGCTTTACAAAAAGTGTCCGTAACTGAGGTCCACAGTGATAAAGCTGATGCTGGATTAGCTTCACCATCATCGTTATCAACATCATTAACGTCATTCTTATGTGCCCCCCAAAAAAAAATGTTGGCGAATCAGACCAGCTGCGTGCATTTAGATTACGAAGTAGCCTTGGTTAGCTGTTCTGGAAAAACTTGTGATAGTATAGTGATGCATAAACCAAAAGCAGTCTTGTGCTTTGTTTTCGGCTGTTCATTCCCTTTGTGAAAATACAGATTTTCATTGCTAAAGGTACTGAAGTTTCAAGTTCTTCAAATGACAGACTACGCCTGTTAGAACATTTTTTAATGATTAAAAAATATTATTACAATCACTCATCAATCAATACTTTCGACCGCAGCTGTTTTAAATTACAAATGCAATGAACGAATTTCCTATTAAAAACAACAGCAACAACAACACACGATCGACAGTTTTGTCTCAAAATGCTTAGTGAAAACAAACCATCGCTAACAATAATGTCAAAACAGAGAGGATGCAAAAAGGAGGAAGGGCTGAAGAAGGGGAAGAGAAGAGAAGAACTGTATTATCCTCAAGGATCGTCAATGGTGGAGCCTAAGCATCGTCGAAGGTTCAAGGCCTTCTGAAGAGCTAACGATGACAATTAAGGACCGAGTACGCAGCGTAACGCGTGTGTTAAGGAGCACTGCCGGAAACGCCGCCAGGCTGTGACAGTACTGCTTGCCATTGGGCCTCTTAATTTTGACGCTCTTGAAATATATGCTGACAGTGTTTTTATTATTTCATATATGGCTGTCGTACAGTCTCCTCTCTCTTATTTCCCCTCCCAGTCCCCAAGCTCTCCCCCCCCTTTCCCCCCCCAAAATCTCCCCCCCCCCTCTCTCGCCCTCCACCCCCCCAGCTCCCCCCCACCCCCCCCCCCCCCACCACCACTCCCCCAGCAATGTACCCCCCCCCACAACAACACAACCCCCCCCCCCCCCCCCCCCCCCCCCCCCCCCCTGTCCTCCCCCCCCCCCACGTTCCATTTCCCCCCAATGGCCTTATCCCCCCCCCCCCCCCCCACCCCCCCCCCGCCCCCCCGCCACCCTCCCCCCCCCCCCCCCCCCCTCCCTGCTCCCCACAGATACCCACCCAAACTGTACCTCTAACCTGTAACCAACTCATTCTTGTAACATGCCAACGCTACTCTCGAGGACACCCCAGCCTCCCGCTGCCCATCCATTAGTTCCAGTTCATTTTTTTTCCTCTATTATCTCCCTCTACTCTCTCTCTCTCTTAATTTTGCTCCTCCGCTCATTGAAATAACCATCATTTATTACAATCACTTACCGCCCCGTCGTTCTGACAAGTGTTTGTATTATTTTCAGTCCACATGCCTTTCCCTTTTCTTGTCTTCTCTCCCCCCACTCGCCCCACCACCCCCTGCCCTTCTCCCCCTTCCCCCTCGCCCCCCCCCCCCCCCCCCCCCCCCCCCTCCCCCCCCCCCCCTCCACCCCCACCCCCGCCCCTACTTCCATCATAGCTCACACTCATCAGTCCTTGGTCTCTAACTGTACTCCTTCCTTCAATGATACGTCAGATTTAGGCCAACTGGATCCACTTGACTCAAAACGCATGACTGAGAGAGTATGGTATATGTTATCAGTTGTATCCGATGAAATATCACTATTTACTGCATGAAGCTGCTTTTTAAAAAAAAAAATGCTGTGAAAGAGAAGAATCAATAATATCTGATAACCACATGCTGAAATGATCATTTAATCTGGTATTAAAGCACTTCGACAGACTTTTGCTCTGAAAAAAAAAAATCAAAATGATTTCAATGATTAAATGCAAAAAAGCTCACTCCACAAGAAAACATGTTGATGTGATCAGCGCGAATGATATCAATGCAGGACGATCAGGGCGAGGGGGGAGGAGGGCAGGAGAAGAGATAAGGAATCACATCGCTCTGATGAGTTATTAGTCATGATCATAGGATTAGTACAGTAGGGGAATAAGAGGAGGAGGGAGCCATTAACGGAGAACAGGGGCGAGATACATTAAGAGAGAAAGAGGAAGGCAGCTAGCCGTGACAATTACTGATAGAGCATGCAGCAAAACTCACACATTAAGTGATACTGATGCAAATACGATTCAACAATAACGACTGCAACTGGGTTACAATTACCCCTATCAACCTCTCCATCCACCCAACTCCCATCCTCTCTCTCCATTTACCTTAACACCGTGAGCAGCAGAGATGAGAACCGAGAGTGTTCCTATGTATCAGTCGAAATTATTACTTTTCCACCCCCCCCCCCCCCCCCCCCCACACACACACACACACACAACGGATTAATACTAAGTCTTCTGCTCAACAGATGTCCTGAAAAGTTCAGTAAAACTGGAATATCTCCCAAAATAACACATTATTCTACTATGACTACCCTCTCGACATCAAAGCCGGGGAGTAACAGATATTAAATCATCTTCATAGATCGTCAGCCATAGCGTGAAAGCGCGGCCTGAAGTTCAGGGACAAGGGGAGTCTAACGATGACAATTACTCATACAGCAGGCAGCGGGACGCGCGCGTTTAGGAGCACTTCCGCAAACACAAGTGGGATACAATGATACTGACAGCAATGGAACTATGCTTGAATTGCACCCTACTACCACCCCCCCTCGCTTCAATTCCTAGGGGGATAAAAAAAGCCAGATACCTCACCGAGTGTGTTTTTATGTGTCAGTCCACATTAGTGGGTCCCCCATTTCTCTCCCTTGATGAATCCTTCCCTCTGCTCACCCTGTTCTCGGTCAATCTGACCCGTTCTCTTTTCTACATAGAGAATTTTTGACTTAAACAAAAACTCGGGAAGATTGTAAAATATTTTGACATTCTTATAAGTGCTTAAAATACTCACCAATACTTCAGACACTTAAAAGCAACAAAACCAATGAAACATTTTCGACATAGAATGTGTTTGAAGGTACAGGCGCGATTCATTGCATCTGGCATTGAAAGCTTTTTGCTTTGAAAGCGGATTTCTAACAGGCTAAAGTAACAGATAACCACAAGCTCATCACAAACGTACAGTCACTGAAAACTGGATAAATATTCTATCCTTGTCCCTCAGAGCTAAAAGGAAAGGAATACCAAGATCCTTACGGGTCGTCAGCAATGACTCAAAAATGATCAAAGGCTCAAAGACAAGGAGAGGTCTAATCGTACAAGGGAGAAGGATATGAGCACTGTCACACAATGCGGGCTGGATACTACGATGGCACCCATCGCAGCAGAATTATATATATCTCTCTCCCTGTGTCTGTCTGTCTGTCTGTCTGTCTGTCTGTCCGTCTGTCTGTCTGTCTGTCTGTCTGTCTGTCTGTCTGTCTGTCTGTCTGTCTGTCTGTCTGTCTGTCTGTCTGTCTGTCTGTCTGTCTGTCTCTCTCTCTCTCTCTCTCTCTCTCTCTCTCTCTCTCTCTCTCTCTCTACTCAAATTCCTAAGCAGTAAAGGTGCGATACATTTTCGAGTGTGTTTGTGTCCATTAGTCCCAACCAGTATCTTCCCATCCCTCTCACTAGAGATTTATATCTATCGTATCCTTGCTTACCTTATCATTGGTCCCTTTCACACCCATTGTTTATTAACACATGTCACACATCAAAACAGCTCATCTCAGCTTGAAACAAAAAAGGCAGATCAAAGTGAATTCGTTATGTGGTGTGGAGTGAACGTGTATTTTCTAATATTTCAATCCTCTGTAATTCAAAAATACACGTTCCAATACACAAGGTTTTGTTATGAGTGTTCGTAACAAACAATAATTGTACTGGTGTTACGTAATCTATACAGCACGCACGCCATTCAAGTGTTTAACAGTTTCTATCAAAGAGAGTTTTCTAAATAAAATAAATCCAAATTTCCCTAAAAAGTCCAGTAGAATTGTTGGTAACAACCAGTCCTCGAAAAAAAGTACATGAAATAAATCAAAAAGGAAAAAAAAAGAAATCAAAGCAAGAAGAATATTCACATTCGTACTACCACCATCACTGCTACTAACCAACGCCACTGCAACCACAACCTCGATGATGATGATAATGATAATGATGACGATGATGATGATGATGATGGATGGTGATGATGATGATGATGATGGTGGATGATGGTGATAATGATGATGATGATGACGATTCGATGACGACGATGATGACGACGATAATGATAATGATAATCCGGCAGGCAATCTCCAGTATCACAAACCCCTTAGACATTCAAATCAAGGGAGCAACAAGAATCTCATGGTCCTCACAGATGAGTTGCCATGGGACAAATGTGCAACTGGAAACTACATGGACCCCGAAGAGGTGGAGGGAGGGAGGGGGGGGGAGGGAGGACACAGAGTTGGCTAACGAGGACAATTACCAACACAGCATGCAGTGTGTCACTGTGATCTCTCTCTCTCTCTTCTCTCTCTCTCTCTCTCTCTCTCTCTCTCTCTCTCTCTCTCTCTCTCTCTCTCTCTCTCTCTCTCTCAGCATACACACACACATGCAGAAAGACAGACAGACAGACAGACAGACAGAGAGAGAGACAGCATATGCATGTATACATGTATACGCGCGCGCACACACACACACACACACACACACACACACACACACACACACACACACACACACACGCACGCACGCACGCACGCACGCACGCACGCACGCACGCACTTACGTGTGTGTTTATGTGTGTGTGTGTGTGTGTGTGTGTGGGGGGGGGGTGCGTGCGTGCGTGCGTGTGTGTCTAAGTCATTAGCCTGTGCATGCATCATTTTGCATTATTTTTTTGTGTGTGATCATTTTCCATTCAAAACAGCAGCAACTATTTGTAAAAGGAAAGTGTTTGAATACGTCAAAACTACTGACTAAATAGAAATGATTTGTTTAAACAAATCTGTTCAAAATTCATGAGGTAAAAACGTTTCGCGCAGGCCGTATTCTTTTCCAATAAAAGTAACCATACGAAAGCCATGCTATATGAAGTCGAAGTGGGCAGTCTGGGGTCTGGGATTTTACCGCTATACAGCTGGTTACAGTTGCTGTGCTTCGCTGCATGGCTGGCTTGTGCAGCTTTTAGGGCTCCGCACATCTACAGGTAAAAGGGTCTTCTTCATCGATTTTTTTATAATTCATCATAACAAAGGCCTATACAAATGATATTAGAGGTGAAAGGGTTTTTAATCAATAAATATTTTTAAGTTCATCAGAACAGACAAAGGCCTATAAAAAAAATCTAAAGTTACAAGGATGATGAATTTATATTGCATAAAAAAAAAACGTTTGTTGATTATCGTCAGAAAAAAAGGGAATGTCTAAATAAACTCAATTAACAACACCTTTAAAAAAAAAAAACAAGAAACAACTTTAGTCTAGAAAAAGACTGAAGCACGCCCCCCCCCCCCCCCCCCCCCCCCCCCCCACACACACACACACACACCCCTCCCCCATCGCCCACAACATCAAAGCCAGAGAAAGGCAGGAATCGCATCATCCCCCATCGATCGTCAGCCCGGGCGACCAAGTGTAGCCAGAGGACCAGAGACAACTGCGGGGCCTAACGATGACAGTTACTGATAGAGCATGCAGCGGCACGCGTACACTAAGGAGCACTGCCGCAACCAGGAGACGATGATACCGATTGTAACGGGACTGGGATCATGGCCCCCATCCTCCCTTATTGTGACGCGACTACCACGGCTTTCAGAAAATTAGGGTCGGACGGCGGCAGAACGATTCTGTTCCAGCACTCCTTGTCAAGACACTGCCTCGCCATCTTTACAACTGTCGCTTTTTCTACGATCGATGGGGTTCGTTTCAGAGTAAGGAACTGCTTCTACCATCAATAAAGAGTGGTTTATGGGAATCTCTCTGTCTGAGCTACACACACACACAGAATCCATTTCTGTTTCTGTCTGTTAATCCGTCCCATATAGGTTTCCGCTCGACTGTATAGTTCTCTCTATACCTGTTACTGATAAAGCATGCAGCGGCACGCGTACTCTAAGGAACACTGCCGCAACCACGTTATGTGTATGTTATGCATAATGTGTGTGTGCACATGTGTATTCGTGTGCATGCGCACGTATTCGTGTGTGTGTGTGTGTGTGTGTGTGTGTGTGTGTGTGTGTGTGTGCGTGCGTGCGTGCGTGTGTGTGTGTGTGTGTGTGTGTGTGTGTGTGTGTGTGTGTGTGTGTGTGTGTGTGTGTGTGTGTGTGTGTGTGCGCGCGCGCGCGCTCGCGCGCGTGTGTGTATTAATGAGTGAGTATATGTATGTGGTGGAGAGGGAGTCGGGGTGGTGGGGGTGGGGGGGGGGGGTGGGGGAAACGGGTGCGCTAACTGAATCATCAGCAAAAGTTACATCAAGAATGACCATGAAAATAAAAACCAGTGTAGATGTCAGGAAACAGAAACAGACTGAATGGCTTCAGCTGCTCAGAGCTTTTCCGCTATAACGTGCTGGCAAAACAAGAGAAGAAGAGGCTGATTCCCCAGTTTACGGTCAGAGGTCAACAGAGCAATGGGAAAGGAATATAGACAGTCTCACTAGCCAGACATCTCTGTTACCACACGATATAAAATGGTGAAGAGTTAGGTATTCAAAGAATAAGACAGCGGGGCCGAATACGTGAAAACACAAGTTAACTTTTCATGTTAAGAACACCAGACAGTTGTGTCCTCGAGAAGATCACACGTTGAAAAGGGACAGCGTAGGCACTACGGACTTTTGACTTGAAAATGACAGATCTGACGTGCATCTTCTATTTTGTAACTGTTGTTCTGCGCTAACTTGTTAAGTTAATGCCATGGTGTGACTAGCTTGGGGACTGAGGGCGGGGGTTCGGGGTGTGGTGGTGGTGGTGGGGTGGGGGGTGGGTGTGTTATGGAACTGTAAATGACGAGGTGCGCATAGAAGACTGGCGTATGAGAGGATTGCAGTTACTGTGTTGGGTCCTCGAAGACACTGTGAAAATAAAGATGCAGACTGGAGAGCGTAAAAGGGCTGTAGCCGTTGTTTTGCGATTGGTTGCTTAAAATTTGTGCGTACTGCGATCCATAACTTTAAGGTTGGAATGTGTATTCTGGAAGCGTATATGTAAGTATATAACATGGAATTTGAGAACGGGGAACACACACATAGCTTAAACTGTAAGAGGACACAGAGTGGATGCACATTGTGGGGTTGCAGTTACATGACGCGGTTTGATGAAAAGTGCAAGTTGACCTCTAAATAAAGAGAAAAGGTGAAGAAGAGGGAAAACTAAATGAATGGGAACCTATTGTACTGATTGAAAAGTAGGAACGAACCATAAGAAGTTACACGAAAAATATGGATTTTATTTGTTAAAAGAAAGACGGAAAGGATAATAACTGTTTCTGGTTGACAGTGCATGCGCACATTCTTT
>JADBJO010013955.1:0-17500 GCA_016801955.1 Conus betulinus | reverse complement strand
CCCAGTGCTGTCTTCAGCCACGATCTCAGAGTGAACTTCCTCGTTACTGCAGGCCTTGCCAAGCACAGGACAGTTCTCCAGTATCCAGTGCTGTCTTCAGCCACGATCTCAGAGTGAACTTCCTCGTTACTGCAGGCCTTGCACAAGGACAGTTCTCCATTGCCCAGTGCTGTCTTCAGCCACGATCTCAGAGTGAACTTCCTCGTTACTGCAGGCCTTGCACAAGGACAGTTCTCCATTGCCCAGTGCTGTCTTCAGCCACGATCTCAGAGTGAACTTCCTCGTTACTGCAGACCTTGCACAAGGACAGTTCTCCATTGTTCAGTGCTGTCTTCAGCCACGATCTCAGAGTGAACTTCCTCGTTACTGCAGGCCTTGCACAAGGACAGTTCTCCATTGCCCAGTGCTGTCTTCAGCCACGATCTCAGAGTGAACTTCCTCGTTACTGCAGGCCTTGCACAAGGACAGTTCTCCATTGCCCAGTGCTGTCTTCAGCCACGATCTCAGAGTGAACTTCCTCGTTACTGCAGGCCTTGCACAAGGACAGTTCTCCATTGTCCAGTGCTGTCTTCAGCCACGATCTCAGAGTGAACTTCCTCGTTACTGCAGGCCTTGCACGAGGACAGTTCTCCATTGCCCAGTGCTGTCTTCAGCCACGATCTCAGAGTGAACTTCCTCGTTATGCAGGCCTTGCACAAGGACAGTTCTCCATTGCCCAGTGCTGTCTTCAGCCACGATCTCAGAGTGAACTTCCTCGTTACTGCAGGCCTTGCACAAGGACAGTTCTCCATTGCCAGTGCTGTCTTCAGCCACGATCTCAGAGTGAACTTCCTCGTTACTGCAGGCCTTGCACAAGGACAGTTCTCCATTGCCCAGTGCTGTCTTCAGCCACGATCTCAGAGTGAACTTCCTCGTCGTTACTGCAGGCCTTGCACAAGGACAGTTGTCCATTGCCCAGTGCTGTCTTCAGCCACGATCTCAGAGTGAACTTCCTCGTTACAGCAGGCCTTGCACAAGGACAGTTGTCCATTGCCCAGTGCTGTCTTCAGCCACGATCTCAGAGTGAACTTCCTCGTTACTGCAGGCCTTGCACAAGGACAGTTGTCCATTGCCCAGTGCTGTCTTCAGCCACGATCTCAGAGTGAACTTCCTCGTTACTGCAGGCCTTGCACAAGGACAGTTGTCCATTGCCCAGTGCTGTCTTCAGCCACGATCTCAGAGTGAACTTCCTCGTTACTGCAGGCCTTGCACAAGGACAGTTGTCCATTGCCCAGTGCTGTCTTCAGCCACGATCTCAGAGTGAACTTCCTCGTTACTGCAGGCCTTGCACAAGGACAGTTCTCCATTATCAAGTGCTGTCTTCAGCCACGATCTCAGAGTGAACTTCCTCGTTACTGCAGGCCTTGCACAAGGACAGTTCTCCATTGCCCAGTGCTGTCTTCAGCCACGATCTCAGAGTGAACTTCCTCGTTACTGCAGGCCTTGCACAAGGACAGTTCTCCATTGTCCAGTGCTGTGTCTTCAGCCACGATCTCAGAGTGAACTTCCTCGTTACTGCAGGCCTTGCACAAGGACAGTTCTCCATTGTCCAGTGCTGTCTTCAGCCACGATCTCAGAGTGAACTTCCTCGTTACTGCAGGCCTTGCACAAGGACAGTTGTCCATTGCCCAGTGCTGTCTTCAGCCACGATCTCAGAGTGAACTTCCTCGTTACTGCAGGCCTTGCACAAGGACAGTTCTCCATTGCCCAGTGCTGTCTTCAGCCACGATCTCAGAGTGAACTTCCTCGTTACTGCAGGCCTTGCACAAGGACAGTTCTCCATTGCCCAGTGCTGTCTTCAGCCACGATCTCAGAGTGAACTTCCTCGTTACTGCAGGCCTTGCACAAGGACAGTTCTCCATTGCCCAGTGCTGTCTTCAGCCACGATCTCAGAGTGAACTTCCTCGTTACTGCAGGCCTTGCACAAGGACAGTTCTCCATTGCCCAGTGCTGTCTTCAGCCACGATCTCAGAGTGAACTTCCTCGTTACTGCAGGCCTTGCACAAGGACAGTTCTCCATTGCCCAGTGCTGTCTTCAGCCACGATCTCAGAGTGAACTTCCTTGTTACTGCAGGCCTTGCACAAGGACAGTTTCTCCATCCCAGTGCTGTCTTCAGCCACGATCTCAGAGTGAACTTCCTCGTTACTGCAGGCCTTGCACAAGGACAGTTCTCCATTGCCCAGTGCTGTCTTCAGCCACGATCTCAGAGTGAACTTCCTCGTTACTGCAGGCCTTGCACAACAAGGACAGTTCTCCATTGCCCAGTGCTGTCTTCAGCCACGATCTCAGAGTGAACTTCCTCGTTACTGCAGGCCTTGCACAAGGACAGTTCTCCATTGCCCAGTGCTGTCTTCAGCCACGATCTCAGAGTGAACTTCCTCGTTACTGCAGGCCTTGCACAAGGACAGTTCTCCATTGCCCAGTGCTGTCTTCAGCCACGATCTCAGAGTGAACTTCCTCGTTACTGCAGGCCTTGCACAAGGACAGTTCTCCATTGCCCAGTGCTGTCTTCAGCCACGATCTCAGAGTGAACTTCCTCGTTACTGCAGGCCTTGCACAAGGACAGTTCTCCATTGCCCAGTGCTGTCTTCAGCCACGATCTCAGAGTGAACTTCCTCGTTACTGCAGGCCTTGCACAAGGACAGTTCTCCATTGTCCCAGTGCTGTCTTCAGCCACGATCTCAGAGTGAACTTCCTCGTTACTGCAGGCCTTGCACAAGGACAGTTCTCCATTACCCAGTGCTGTCTTCAGCCACGATCTCAGAGTGAACTTCCTCGTTACTGCAGGCCTTGCACAAGGACAGTTCTCCATTGCCCAGTGCTGTCTTCAGCCACGATCTCAGAGTGAACTTCCTCGTTACTGCAGGCCTTGCACAAGGACAGTTCTCCATTGCCCAGTGCTGTCTTCAGCCACGATCTCAGAGTGAACTTCCTCGTTACTGCAGGCCTTGCACAAGGACAGTTCTCCATTGTCCAGTGCTGTCTTCAGCCACGATCTCAGAGTGAACTTCCTCGTTACTGCAGGCCTTGCACAAGGACAGTTGTCCATTGCCCAGTGCTGTCTTCAGCCACGATCTCAGAGTGAACTTCCTCGTTACTGCAGGCCTTGCACAAGGACAGTTGTTCTCCATTGCCCAGTGCTGTCTTCAGCCACGATCTCAGAGTGAACTTCCTCGTTACTGCAGGCCTTGCACAAGGACAGTTCTCTATTGCCCAGTGCTGTCTTCAGCCACGATCTCAGAGTGAACTTCCTCGTTACTGCACTGCAGGCCTTGCACAAGGACAGTTCTCCATTGTCCAGTGCTGTCTTAAGCCACGATCTCAGAGTGAACTTCCTCGTTACTGCAGGCCTGCACAAGGACAGTTCTCCATTATCCAGTGCTGTCTTCATCCACGATCTCAGAGTGAACTCCTCGTTACTGCAGGCCTTGCACAAGGACAGTTCTCCATTATCCAGTGCTGTCTTCAGCCACGATCTCAGAGTGAACTTCCTCGTTACTGCAGGCCTTGCACAAGGACAGTTCTCCATTATCCAGTGCTGTCTTCAGCCACGATCTCAGAGTGAACTTCCTCGTTACTGCAGGCCTTGCACAAGGACAGTTCTCCATTGCCCAGTGCTGTCTTCAGCCACGATCTCAGAGTGAACTTCCTCGTTACTGCAGGCCCTGCACAAGGACAGTTCTCCATTGCCCAGTGCTGTCTTCAGCCACGATCTCAGAGTGAACTTCCTCGTTACTGCAGGCCTTGCACAAGGACAGTTCTCCATTGCCCAGTGCTGTCTTCAGCCACGATCTCAGAGTGAACTTCCTCGTTACTGCAGGCCTTGCACAAGGACAGTTCTCCATTGCCCAGTGCTGTCTTCAGCCACGATCTCAGAGTGAACTTCCTCGTTACTGCAGGCCTTGCACAAGGACAGTTCTCCCATTATCCAGTGCTGTCTTCAGCCACGATCTCAGAGTGAACTTCCTCGTTACTGCAGGCCTTGCACAAGGACAGTTCTCCATTGCCCAGTGCTGTCTTCAGCCACGATCTCAGAGTGAACTTCCTCGTTACTGCAGGCCTTGCACAAGGACAGTTCTCCATTGCCCAGTGCTGTCTTCAGCCACGATCTCAGAGTGAACTTCCTCGTTACTGCAGGCCTTGCACAAGGACAGTTCTCCATTGTTCAGTGCTGTCTTCAGCCACGATCTCAGAGTGAACTTCCTCGTTACTGCAGGCCTTGCACAAGGACAGTTCTCCATTGCCCAGTGCTGTCTTCAGCCACGATCTCAGAGTGAACTTCCTCGTTACTGCAGGCCTTGCACAAGGACAGTTCTCCATTGCCCAGTGCTGTCTTCAGCCACGATCTCAGAGTGAACTTCCTCGTTACTGCAGGCCTTGCACAAGGACAGTTCTCCATTGTCCAGTGCTGTCTTCAGCCACGATCTCAGAGTGAACTTCCTCGTTACTGCAGGCCTTGCACAAGGACAGTTCTCCATTGCCCAGTGCTGTCTTCAGCCACGATCTCAGAGTGAACTTCCTCGTTACTGCAGGCCTTGCACAAGGACAGTTCTCCATTGCCCAGTGCTGTCTTCAGCCACGATCTCAGAGTGAACTTCCTCGTTACTGCAGGCCTTGCACAAGGACAGTTCTCCATTGCCCAGTGCTGTCTTCAGCCACGATCTCAGAGTGAACTTCCTCGTTACTGCAGGCCTTGCACAAGGACAGTTCTCCATTGCCCAGTGCTGTCTTCAGCCACGATCTCAGAGTGAACTTCCTCGTTACTGCAGGCCTTGCACAAGGACAGTTCTCCATTGCCCAGTGCTGTCTTCAGCCACGATCTCAGAGTGAACTTCCTCGTTACAGCAGGCCTTGCACAAGGACAGTTGTCCATTGCCCAGTGCTGTCTTCAGCCACGATCTCAGAGTGAACTTCCTCGTTACTGCAGGCCTTGCACAAGGACAGTTGTCCATTGCCCAGTGCTGTCTTCAGCCACGATCTCAGAGTGTGAACTTCCTCGTTACTGCAGGCCTTGCACAAGGACAGTTGTCCATTGCCCAGTGCTGTCTTCAGCCACGATCTCAGAGTGAACTTCCTCGTTACTGCAGGCCTTGCACAAGGACAGTTGTCCATTGCCCAGTGCTGTCTTCAGCCACGATCTCAGAGTGAACTTCCTCGTTACTGCAGGCCTTGCACAAGGACAGTTCTCCATTATCAAGTGCTGTCTTCAGCCACGATCTCAGAGTGAACTTCCTCGTTACTGCAGGCCTTGCACAAGGACAGTTCTCCATTGCCCAGTGCTGTCTTCAGCCACGATCTCAGAGTGAACTTCCTCGTTACTGCAGGCCTTGCACAAGGACAGTTCTCCATTGTCCAGTGCTGTCTTCAGCCACGATCTCAGAGTGAACTTCCTCGTTACTGCAGGCCTTGCACAAGGACAGTTCTCCATTGTCCAGTGCTGTCTTCAGCCACGATCTCAGAGTGAACTTCCTCGTTACTGCAGGCCTTGCACAAGGACAGTTGTCCATTGCCCAGTGCTGTCTTCAGCCACGATCTCAGAGTGAACTTCCTCGTTACTGCAGGCCTTGCACAAGGACAGTTGTCCATTGCCCAGTGCTGTCTTCAGCCACGATCTCTCAGAGTGAACTTCTTCCTCGTTACTGCAGGCCTTGCACAAGGACAGTTCTCCATTGCCCAGTGCTGTCTTCAGCCACGATCTCAGAGTGAACTTCCTCGTTACTGCAGGCCTTGCACAAGGACAGTTCTCCATTGCCCAGTGCTGTCTTCAGCCACGATCTCAGAGTGAACTTCCTCGTTACTGCAGGCCTTGCACAAGGACAGTTCTCCATTATCCAGTGCTGTCTTCAGCCACGATCTCAGAGTGAACTTCCTCGTTACTGCAGGCCTTGCACAAGGACAGTTCTCCATTGCCCAGTGCTGTCTTCAGCCACGATCTCTCAGAGTGAACTTCCTGTTACTGCAGGCCTTGCACAAGGACAGTTCTCCATTGCCCAGTGCTGTCTTCAGCCACGATCTCAGAGTGAACTTCCTCGTTACTGCAGGCCTTGCACAAGGACAGTTCTCCATTGCCCAGTGCTGTCTTCAGCCACGATCTCAGAATGAACTTCCTCGTTACTGCAGGCCTTGCACAAGGACAGTTCTCCATTGCCCAGTGCTGTCTTCAGCCACGATCTCAGAGTGGACTTCCTCGTTACTGCAGGCCTTGCACAAGGACAGTTCTCCATTGCCCAGTGCTGTCTTCAGCCACGATCTCAGAGTGAACTTCCTCGTTACTGCAGGCCTTGCACAAGGACAGTTCTCCATTGCCCAGTGCTGTCTTCAGCCACGATCTCAGAGTGAACTTCCTCGTTACTGCAGGCCTTGCACAAGGACAGTTCTCCATTGCCCAGTGCTGTCTTCAGCCACGATCTCAGAGTGAACTTCCTCGTTACTGCAGGCCTTGCACAAGGACAGTTCTCCATTGCCCAGTGCTGTCTTCAGCCACGATCTCAGAGTGAACTTCCTCGTTACTGCAGGCCTTGCACAAGGACAGTTCTCCATTGCCCAGTGCTGTCTTCAGCCACGATCTCAGAGTGAACTTCCTCGTTACTGCAGGCCTTGCACAAGGACAGTTCTCCATTGCCCAGTGCTGTCTTCAGCCACGATCTCAGAATGAACTTCCTCGTTACTGCAGGCCTTGCACAAGGACAGTTCTCTCATTGCCCAGTGCTGTCTTCAGCCACGATCTCAGAGTGGAACTTCCTCGTTACTGCAGGCCTTGCACAAGGACAGTTCTCCATTGCCCAGTGCTGTCTTCAGCCACGATCTCAGAGTGAACTTCCTCGTTACTGCAGGCCTTGCACAAGGACAGTTCTCCATTGCCCAGTGCTGTCTTCAGCCACGATCTCAGAGTGAACTTCCTCGTTACTGCAGGCCTTGCACAAGGACAGTTCTCCATTGCCCAGTGCTGTCTTCAGCCACGATCTCAGAGTGAACTTCCTCGTTACTGCAGGCCCTTGCACAAGGACAGTTCTCCATTGCCCAGTGCTGTCTTCAGCCACGATCTCAGAGTGAACTTCCTCGTTACTGCAGGCCTTGCACAAGGACAGTTCTCCATTGTCCAGTGCTGTCTTCAGCCACGATCTCAGAGTGAACTTCCTCGTTACTGCAGGCCTTGCACAAGGACAGTTCTCCATTACCCCAGTGCTGTCTTCAGCCACGTTCTCAGAGTGAACGTCCTCGTTACTGCAGGCCTTGCACAAGGACAGTTCTCCATTGCCCAGTGCTGTCTTCAGCCACGATCTCAGAGTGAACTTCCTCGTTACTGCAGGCCTTGCATAAGGACAGTTCTCCATTGCCCAGTGCTGTCTTCAGCCACGATCTCAGAGTGAACTTCCTCGTTACTGCAGGCCTTGCACAAGGACAGTTCTCCATTGTCCAGTGCTGTCTTCAGCCACGATCTCAGAGTGAACTTCCTCGTTACTGCAGGCCTTGCACAAGGACAGTTGTCCATTGCCCAGTGCTGTCTTCAGCCACGATCTCAGAGTGAACTTCCTCGTTACTGCAGGCCTTGCACAAGGACAGTTGTCCATTGCCCAGTGCTGTCTTCAGCCACGATCTCAGAGTGAACTTCCTCGTTACTGCAGGCCTTGCACAAGGACAGTTGTCCATTATCAAGTGCTGTCTTCAGCCACGATCTCAGAGTGAACTTCCTCGTTACTGCAGGCCTTGCACAAGGACAGTTCTCTATTGCCCAGTGCTGTCTTCAGCCACGATCTCAGAGTGAACTTTCCTCGTTACTGCAGGCCTTGCACAAGGACAGTTCTCCATTGTCCAGTGCTGTCTTAAGCCACGATCTCAGAGTGAACTTCCTCGTTACTGCAGGCCTTGCACAAGGACAGTTCTCCATTGCCCAGTGCTGTCTTCAGCCACGATCTCAGAGTGAACTTCCTCGTTACTGCAGGCCTTGCACAAGGACAGTTCTCCATTATCCAGTGCTGTCTTCAGCCACGATCTCAGAGTGAACTTCCTCGTTACTGCAGGCCTTGCACAAGGACAGTTCTCCATTGCCCAGTGCTGTCTTCAGCCACGATCTCAGAGTGAACTTCCTCGTTACTGCAGGCCTTGCACAAGGACAGTTCTCCATTATCCAGTGCTGTCTTCAGCCACGATCTCAGAGTGAACTTCCTCGTTACTGCAGGCCTTGCACAAGGACAGTTCTCCATTGCCCAGTGCTGTCTTCAGCCACGATCTCAGAGTGAACTTCCTCGTTACTGCAGGCCTTGCACAAGGACAGTTCTCCATTGCCCAGTGCTGTCTTCAGCCACGATCTCAGAGTGAACTTCCTCGTTACTGCAGGCCTTGCACAAGGACAGTTCTCCATTGCCCAGTGCTGTCTTCAGCCACGATCTCAGAATGAACTTCCTCGTTACTGCAGGCCTTGCACAAGGACAGTTCTCCATTGCCCAGTGCTGTCTTCAGCCACGATCTCAGAGTGAACTTCCTCGTTACTGCAGGCCTTGCACAAGGACAGTTCTCTCATTGCCCAGTGCTGTCTTCAGCCACGATCTCAGAGTGAACTTCCTCGTTACTGCAGGCCTTGCACAAGGACAGTTCTCCATTATCCAGTGCTGTCTTCAGCCACGATCTCAGAGTGAACTTCCTCGTTACTGCAGGCCTTGCACAAGGACAGTTCTCCATTGTCCAGTGCTGTCTTCAGCCACGATCTCAGAGTGAACGTCCTCGTTACTGCAGGCCTTGCACAAGGACAGTTCTCCATTACCCAGTGCTGTCTTCAGCCACGATCTCAGAGTGAACGTCCTCGTTACTGCAGGCCTTGCACAAGGACAGTTCTCCATTGCCCAGTGCTGTCTTCAGCCACGATCTCAGAGTGAACGTCCTCGTTACTGCAGGCCTTGCATAAGGACAGTTCTCCATTGCCCAGTGCTGTCTTCAGCCACGATCTCAGAGTGAACTTCCTCGTTACTGCAGGCCTTGCACAAGGACAGTTCTCCATTGCCCAGTGCTGTCTTCAGCCACGATCTCAGAGTGAACTTCCTCGTTACTGCAGGCCTTGCACAAGGACAGTTCTCCATTGCCCAGTGCTGTCTTCAGCCACGATCTCAGAGTGAACTTCCTCGTTACTGCAGGCCTTGCACAAGGACAGTTCTCCATTGCCCAGTGCTGTCTTCAGCCACGATCTCAGAGTGAACTTCCTCGTTACTGCAGGCCTTGCACAAGGACAGTTCTCCATTGCCCAGTGCTGTCTTCAGCCACGATCTCAGAGTGAACTTCCTTGTTACTGCATGCACTGCTCAACAACATTTCCCTGTCAACTCCAAATGACTTGTATAGTTTAGCAAGTCTGCACCTTTAACTCTTAGTTACCTTGATCTCCTAGTTAAAACATATTATCATGAAGAGAACATTTAACGTTATGGCATTTCTACCAAATGGATTGTTCTGCAAACACTTTATCTTGGTGTCCTAGTTACTCCATGTATCACGGAGAAAACATTACCGATGAACTCAAATAAAACAAACACCGAATGGAGTTTTCTTTTTCTTTCTTTTTTCTTTTTTTCTTTTTGCTTCCCCGATGGCGTTATAAAAGATGACGTTTTTTTTTTTACTGGCGACTATGGCATTTTAAAGCGAATCTGACATGTTGCATTTGATGTTAGTATATGGTAGGCAAATATATATATATATATATATATATATATATATATATATATATATATATATATATATATATATATATATGTATAATGTGTGTGTACGCGCGTAATATGACGCACTCGCACGCGTGCGTTTGCATGTGTGTGTATGAGTGCGCGTGCGTGCGTGCGTGCATGTGTGTGTGTGTTTTATTTCTATGCTTTTAACAGTTAGTACAACAATATGTTAATCTGACAGCAAATGGTTTCAGTCAGTCAGTGTGTGTGTGTGTGTGTGTGTGTGTGTGTGTGTGTGTGTGTGTGTGTGTGTGTGTGTGTGTGTGTGTGTGTGTGTGTGTGTGTGTGTGTGTATGTGTGTTTGGGGAGTGCGTGTGTGTGTGTGTGTGCGTGTGTGAATGTGTGTATGTGTGCGCGTGCGCGCATGTGTGCGCGCGTGCGCGCGCGCGCGCGCGCGCGTGTGTGTGTGTGTGTGTGTGTGTGAGAGAGAGAGAGAGAGAGAGAGAGAGAGAGAGAGAGAGAGAGAGAGAGAGTGTGTGTGTGTGTGTGTGTGTGTGTGTGTGTGTGTGTGTGTGTGTGTGTGTGTGTGTGTGTGTGTGTGTGTAACCCGTAAATAAAAGTATGTAAGATTTGAACTAGTCTGCGGCACAATACATTAAATCGGCTATGAATCTGAAAGCAGTGTTTGGTCGACATTGTACACTTAGCTGTTAACTCTTTACGTCATGTATCACAGTGTAACTTTTTTTCATAAAGTTATGCCATAAGTTATTTCTATTAAATAAGCATGCTTCTCCGTGGTGTATCTCTGCTTCAGTTAGATTTTTAAAGCCGGTAATCGAGACTTTAAATGATTAATTCTACATTTATGAATAAATTACGTCGCCCAAGATAATATCAAATGAATATTTCGTCTGCTGTGGTGTTGTCCTCAACTCCAAACAACACTGAATGACAGTCTAGCGCAAGTTACGTATTTTGCGTCAAAAAGATTTTCTAAGCTCTGTAACACAGGATGTTCAGGATTTGAATGTTATCTAAAAGTATGACGACATGCTCGTGGATGAAATTGAAATACTAACATCATCCTGTCTTTCCATAGGCGGGGGGGGGGGGGGGGGGGGGGGGTTGACCACTATTGGAAACTGTCTTAAAGAATGTATGAAAAGTAAGGTAAATAAAACTCAAATGGTTTCAACAGAAAATACGCAACAACATTTCTGTTTCGAATGTCAGCATAAAGAGAATGAGATTGATCGAAGACGATCGATGCAACTTCTGAAGCATTCAAAGGGACACGTTAGATAAATATTTTTGTGGTTTTGTGCTTCTTCTCAAGAACTCAGGAAAGAGGTTAAAAAGCCTTGCGTGTGTGTGTGTGTGTGTGTGTGTGTGTGTGTGTGTGTGTGTGTGTGTGTGTGTGTGTGTGTGTGTGTGTGTGTGTGTAAGTACGCGCACACATGCATGTGTAACATGCAAATAAAGCATTGCCAGACCTAACCTTAATTAAAGAAATCAAAAGAAAAACAAAACTCAAATATTCCATTCCCTGTCTTCTGATTACCGATCCAGGAGAACATAACTCTCATCATTCTTCCTATGCATCAGATACAGACCTTCTCAGCTAACTGATTTCTTTCATTTTTTATTTCTTCCTTTTTTGGGGGGGAGGGGAGAGGAGAGAGAGAGAGAAGGGAGGGGGAGAGAGGAGCGCGGGGGGGTGGTAATGAGGATATGAGGAGGGGGTGGGGGTTTCTTTCTCTCTAGTTTGTCTTCTTGAAGAAGTCCAAGAGTTGAAATCACGCGGCTTGAGAGCCTCATTTTGTTCCCATCCGTCCGGCTGTCTTGTAATCGGCTTTTTCTGTTCTTGCTGGAACCGAGCCATGCAGCCACTCTATTTTGAAACTTAATTAAAGTTGCTTCCGTTAGTGTCGTACAGCGCAAACCCCCCAGGGTCCGGTTCCTTGGTTACATTTACATTTTGTGGGCAGAAGATCGTCTTAGAAATCGAATCAAGGGTAATTTATACTTCGTTCTCATCACACCATGAATGTCCTTCATTAAGGTCTATGACGAATACTGATATTTTTAGAGCACAAACCCAAATAACCCTTAACAAACAACCAGAGCAAACGATCTGTATGAGAGTCGAAAGAAAGGACGACAGACAGACAGACTGACAGACAGGGAAAAAAGAAAGATGAAATAAAAAGACATTACTGAACGAAAGAAAAAGGAAGACAATTGTAATCAGACATGGAATAAGAGAGGGTATAGCGAGAGCAAGGGTTTCAGGTAGCGGGAAGAGACCGAAAAAAAATCCAAAGAGCGGTGAAGAAGAAGTAACAGAGAAGAAGGAGAAAGTCGGGATAAAAAAAAAAAGGAGGAGGAGGAGGAGGAAATATAACGAAAGGAGCAGTAATTCTGCACTGCTGCGTATGCAACCCACGCGCGCTCCGTCTCATCTCAAGTTCAGAACCAGTTCATACTTAATGATACCAATATTCCTAACACAGAAAAGAGGAGGATGAATAAGGACGAAGAGGAGGACCAAGAAGAAGAAGAAGAAAAAGGAGGAGGAGGAGGAGGAGGAGGAGGAGGAGGAGGGACGGGGAGGAGCAGGAGCAGTGATATGACACCAACAGAAATGGCGTGGCAAAAGGAATAAAACAACACAGATAACACGAACAAAACAGCATTTCCAGTTTTTAAAAAAGCAAACTAACAACAATGACCACAACATCAACAAAGATGACGTTCTCTAAAAGCATCCAACTCTCTCTCTCTCTCTCTCTCTCTCTCTCTCTCTCTCTCTCTCTCTCTCATAAAATGTGTAAGCGTGCACGCACACATACACACACTCTACACACACAACATACCATACTGCGTTGGTAAAAAGGATAATACAGCACTTCATACAATAGGCTTCGCTAGGGACAAACACACTCATACATGCACACACAAGCACACCAACAGAAACGCATGCACACACACACACACACACACACACACACACACACACACACACACACACACACACAGAGAGAGAGAGAGAGGCGCATACAAAAACCCCTTTGCACACCACAAACCAACGCACAAACGCATTTATAAGCACCTGCACACACACACACACACACACACACACACACACACACACCTTGCTCTTCACCAGACAGAGAGAGAGAGTGAGAGAGAGAGAGAGAGAGAGAGAGAGAGAGAGAGAGAGAGAGAGAGACAAACAGACAGACAGACAGACGGACAGACATACAGACAAGAGGTGGAGAGAGAGAGAGAGAGAGAGAGAAAGAGAGAGAGAGAGAGAGAGAACTAGAAATAGATCTCTCTCTCTCTCTCTCTCTGGCTCTGTCTCCCCCCCCCCCCCCCCCCACTTCCACCACCAACCACCATTCACCACCATCCAAGCCATCCACACGCTCTACTCACACGGTGAAATGATAGATGAAGCACTTCCAGCCAGTGGGCCGCTCCAGGAAGTTGTAGACGCGGGACTGGATGGAGTTCTTGGAATGGATGCGGGAGAAGGACGACTGGTGGTTGGACATGCGGTTCTGCAGCATCTCGTTGTACGTGCGATCCGTCTGAGGGGACAGCATCTTGGAGTCGATGGAGGGGATGAAGGCGGAGGAGGAGGAGGTGGCGGCGTCCAGGGCTTCTGGCACCATGCTGGGGAATCCGTTGCCAGACATGTACTGCTTGGACTTGTGCCGACGGAGGAAGCCCCGCTTGCTGGCTTTCTTGCTGACTGTCTCACCACCACCACCACCGCCACCACCTCCTCCACCACCACCACCTTCCGGTGGTAAGGCTTGGTCCTCCGGGGCCTTCTTCTGCTGCTCCCCACCGCCGCTCCCCGGGTTGACCTGCTGACCCTCACCTTGACCTTCCATGGTAGGGGAGCGAACTTGGATGAAAGGTGGCCGCCGGCCGGGTATTGTGGCGGGTTCGTTGCTACGCGGTCAGAAATAGGTGTTTGGGTTTGTGGTTCATGTTGGCAGTCAAAAACGATGAACACATGCAGTTGATGCGGGAGCGGTCGCGCGGATCAGATCATGTTGTTGATCTGCCTGTCGAATGAGTCATCTGCCTCCCTGGTATTGTGAAAAAAAAAAGGACGCTAATGGTTTTCAGCCATCGTCCTGTGTCGTTCGTTCTCCCTTTGGGGGGTAGATAATCTATGGGCATTCAGCCGTGCTACTGACGGCAGAATAATATTCCCACGACACCCTATCCATCGATCCTGTTAGAGGAGTGGATAGAATTGTTCTATTTTCACGAACAACACGAATGGTGTTAATGTGATCTGGATAATATGATCGTCTCTTATCAGATCGTTTCTGGTTCGCCAAGCGTCAAGTCCTCGATGACATCAGACTCTCGTGTTTCCAAGCCCAACCCCGTTCACGAATCACAGAGATGGAATCCTCATCATTTTGCACTGGTACAAGGTAAATGATGTCTGTACTTTGCAGAAACTGAAGGCAGCAGCATGCTTTTCCGATAACGTCAACGCGGAACTCGCTGAACTCTGAACAGCCAGGGTGTAATCAAGCAATATGCTTACTCAACGCACTCTCAACAGAATTCTCAATAAAGTCATGACATTCTAAAAACGTCGAAGACATAATCTCACGGTGTTCCACAGAACACTTCCCACTGAAACGCTGTGCTCAACTGGATGCACTTTATATGGATGCGATCAATGAATTCTCTTTGTGTAGAGAGACGGCATGCATGACGTTTTTAGCCTGTCATTATCTTTTCCGTTTGTCTTTTGTTATTCCTTTTTTTCGCGCTCTTGGAACTGGCCACGCTTTTCTTGCTCGCCGTCAAAAAAAAAAAACGTCAAGATTGTGCAGATTGATGCAGGCTGGAATATGCTGAAAGGGAGTCGATTGATGTCCTCTCTTTGGAATTTGTATCCGAACAGCGATAACACATTTCGTGGTCGGCCGTGCCCATCCCTATTTCTGTTAACACATCACTATTATTCATGATGTTTTATGTTTGACATTTCAGTGTGATTTTCATTTTGTCCTTGTGTGCATGTGAACTTTTCCTCTCTCTCTGTCTCTGTCTCTCTCTTTCTCTCTCTCTTTCTCTGTCTCTGATTTTGTGCGTGTGAATATGCATTTGTGTTGTATGAGTATGAGAACGCGCTATCCTCAGTTCAAATACATACAAATGATGTAAGATGCTGCTACTAATCAACTTATTGCAGTTGCTCTGCATTTATCTCCTCCTCTCTCTCTCTCTCTCTCTCTCTCTCTCTCTCTCTCTCTCTCTCTCTCTCTCTGTGTGTGGTGTGTGTGTGTGTGTGTGTGTGTGTGTGTGTGTGTGTGTGTGTGTGTGTGTGTGTGTGTGTGTGTGTGTGTGTGTGTGTGTGTGTGTGTGTGTGGTGTGTGTGTGTGTGTGTATACGCGCGCGTTTTTGACTGACACGTACAAACGGCGTTTGTTGCTGTTTACAAATGTATTGTAGCGGCTGTGAATATTCACATTCTCTCTCTCTCTCTCTTTCTCTCTCTCTCTCTCTCTCTCTCTCTCTCTCTCTCTCTCTCTCTCTCTCTCTCTCTCTCTCTCTCTCTCTCTCCTCTCTCTCTCTCTGAAAACTTTGATAGAATTACGATAATTGGAAAGGAAAACAGAAAAACGCACACAAAACATAGAATCGTTTAAACCAAGTCCTTTTTTGTCCCCGGCACAGACTCCAGAACACGCACGTCTAATTTTCAGCTTTCTGTTAAGAACATTTGACCTTTACTGTGGAAGACACCCATCACGTTCATCAAAACGGCGCAAAAAATAATCCCCTCTAAACGCGAGAAGGAATCTGCTACACACAGCTGTACACCCCGGCGAAGCAGAAACATACAGGAACACAGAAATCTCCACGAACGGCATGAAGTATCGTTCCCATTGCAGACACACACACATATATACACACACGCAAGGAGGAGCCAAAACAACGTCGAAGACTGACCAGGACGCAAAAGGTGAATATCAAATCGGTGACACAAAGCAGCAGTCACGCTGGAACAGGTTACTGGATAGTCCACTCTTCACAGGACTTGAGTAGCGCTGGTCGGACATCCCAGCCAGTGTAATGCTGTGGTAGAGGCAGCTGAAGGGCCAGTGAAGTAGGAGCATGATCTGGTAGGGCCTGACACTGCTATGTCAGAGAGCTGGTACTCACAATGTATGCCAAAGATGCAGTACGTCCGGATGGTGATCCAGAGACCGCGGTACGCCAGAGAGAGTGATAAGCCAGAGGCAGAGCCGAAGAGGTACTGGGTCAGTGGTCTTGTGGTGTAAATGCAGAAAACGTGAGCGCGCGTGGCTTTGGCTTCAGCTGCAGCTCAGGTGGCCTGCACAGCAAAATGTAACAAGAATGATGATGACAGTCATTATCGTTGTGATTACAGGACATTCACATTGTTCCCGCTTATACAAAGCTAACTGCTCTCTCTCTCTCTCTCTCTCTCTCTCTCTCTCTCACACACACAAAACACACACACACACACACATGCATGCACGCACGCGCGCGCACACACACACACACACACATACACACACGCGCGCGCGCGCGCGCACGCTTACACTTACACACACACACACACACACACACACACACACACACACACACACACATTCTTTCTTCAAACTCTAAACTACATATGACAGAATTTTGACGCCTTACACTAGATGAAATCGAAATATTGTTAGCAGCAATTATATCTTCCCCGGCCCAACCTCCGTTAAGAATCGGCTTACTTCCTGTCAGAATGGAATTACTACCCAGCCTCCGTTAAGAATCGGCTTACTTCCTGTCAGAATGGAATGGCTACCCAGCCTCCGTTAAGAATCGGCTTACTTCCTGTCAGAATGGAATGGCTACCCAGCCTCCGTTAAGAATCGGCTTTACTTCCTGTCAGAATGGAATGGCTACCCAGCCTCCGTTAAGAATCGGCTTACTTCCTGTCAGAATGGAATGGCTACCCAGCATCCGTTAAGAATCGGCTTACTTCCTGTCAGAATGGAATGGCTACCCAGCCTCCGTTAAGAATCGGCTTACTTCCTGTCAGAATGGAATGGCTACCCAGCCTCCGTTAAGAATCGGCTTACTTCCTGTCAGAATGGAATGGCTACCCAGCATCCGTTAGAGAATCGGCTTACTTCCTGTCAGAATGGAATGGCTACCCAGCATCCGTTAAGAATCGGCTTATTTCCTGTCAGAGTGGAATGGCTACCCAGCCTCTGTTAAGAATCGGCTTACTTCCTGTCAGAATGGAATGGCTACCCAGCCTCCGTTAAGAATCGGCTTACTTCCTGTCAGAATGGAATGGCTACCCAGCCTCTGTTAAGAATCGGCTTACTTCCTGTCAGAATGGAATGGCTACCCAGCCTCCGTTAAGAATCGGCTTACTTCCTGTCAGAATGGAATGGCTACCCAGCAGCATCCGTTAAGAATCGGCTTACTTCCTGTCAGAATGGAATGGCTACCCAGCATCCGTTAAGAATCGGCTTACTTCCTGTCAGAATGGAATGGCTACCCAGCATCCGTTAAGAATCGGCTTACTTCCTGTCAGAATGGAATGGCTACCCAGCATCCGTTAAGAATCGGCTTACTTCCTGTCAGAATGGAATGGCTACCCAGCCTCTGTTAAGAATCGGCTTACTTCCTGTCAGAATGGAATGGCTACCCAGCCTCTGTTAAGAATCGGCTTACTTCCTGTCAGAATGGAATGGCTACCCAGCCTCTGTTAAGAATCGGCTTACTTCCTGTC
>JADBJO010013954.1:45911-50003 GCA_016801955.1 Conus betulinus | reverse complement strand
TTTGTGGTCAAATTGTCTGTATTTCTCTTACTTTGCGTTCATGGGTGAAAATGATTTGGTGTAGTGTCATTGTAAATGACCATTGCAGATTGGCTGCTGTGCATGTTCATGGTCATGTAGATAATTTTGAACCATGATTGGTGATTTTAACGTGTGTCTCATGCTATTGATACACGATGGATTTCTTGAGGTTGTCTTTTGAAAGATCACTGCATATTTTGATATCTTCGTGTGGGTGCTTACTGTTTCATCTATGCATATAGTGGAGTTCTTAATGATTTCAACTTGCATATTCTGTTGGTTTGGCAGGAAGTGTATGGACATGCAAGTGTTGTGCTTAAGATGTGGATTATGTATTTTGGAGATATTGAGGTGATCCATGGATAAAAAGTGTTGATTCCTTTGATGAATATACTTTGTGCATTTGATATGTATATATAGTACTTCTGGTTTTGGGTTCCTCTGTGGGGTATCCTTTTGCAAGATTTCTCCGGTGGAAAAATCTACCCCGGGAAGGGGGGTGTCATGTAATGCGGAGCGATATTTCATATGCTACGCGATTACATGAAACAGTACAGATTAAGAAAAAGATTATTGATTCGTGCGTTACACTATAGGTTAGTCGTGTGACACAAGGGAGAGTACTGACTGAGCGTGGCCCAGGGTTTGAGTGAAATTTTTAGCACTGTTCACGCGATTTGAATATAAACAGGCGTTGGCCTGTATCGGTGCGCACTCTGAGAATGGAACAGACGATTTAGATAAAGAAGAGGCTGGACTGTGCCCAATGATAAAGGCAGAGGCCTAACACATACAGAAGTATGTGAAATTGTAGTTGAATGACCGGTACTCAAGCCGTAAGTATCTAATTTTATATTGTGAGAATCTAGATGATTCTCCATTTTGTTTTCAAACGGTTTATTGTCGGAACCGAAACTATGTTTGAAAATTGAAGAGTTCAAAAATGTTAAAGTGTAACATGACTGCTACTGCTAACTGGCTGGCAGTGTTTTGAACTCGTGTTTATCCGGTTTGTTATAGCTGGGCCGACTCCCCGTGCGGTAGAGGTAGAGAGAGACTGGAGATCGGGCACTAAGGTGGATGGCTGGGGGCTGCGCGCGTTCCCGGGCCAAGCTCCGATCCGCGGGAAGATCCAGTTGGGCAAGAGTTTGTTGCCGACCAGTAGTTGTGATGTGTATGGGATCCCCGCACAGAGGAAGCCAGTTCCGGACACCACAGAGAGTGTGTGTGGACACTTGCAGTGAGTAAACCTGCAAAATCAGTAACGTGTGTGCAGAAGAAGAGTGCTGTTTGGCTGCACCAGCTGAAAGACAAATAATGAAAATATATACGCTTTGATTGATGCCAGAGTAAAAAAAAAAACCCCCATGGGATTTTAAAAGATTAAGGAGGGGATGAGTCAAAATTGACCTTTGTTTGCGCCTTATGTGTATGGAGTGGATGCAGTTGTGTGCGGAGGAAAGACGTCTCTTCACCTTTGTCACGCCAGGACAGTCACTAACCCTCTTTTCCCTTCCATTCTCTCAATATCCTCCCATTCCTCCCACAATTTTCATCCTGTCCGTACCTCACGCTCAATCACCCAAGAAAACCAGCACCCTACCTGACACATACATTGTATGCTGGTTTTGTTCCCATATCAATGCGCTAGATGTTTCTCAAGCATTACCCAGCAACCCCCTCATATGCCCCTATCCTGTCATCTTCTCACTTCCTTCCCATTATCCCTGTGATATGTACTCATTCAACTTTCAATCTAAAAAGGCAAATAGCCTCTCTGATCACTTCATTCTGCTGCATATGCAGAAAAAAAAAAGTGGAATGTGTCAAGTTCTTTTTGTTACTTCTCATAGCTGTTGCCGGCTATAAACTCAGAAGAAATAGCACATGGTTTCAATTTTATGTCACGAAAGGAAAACATTTTCTTACTTCACTTTTTCAAAGGCATGAAATACATGGAAGAGCCGTGTCATGATTGTAAACCTTCCCCTTTCCCATGTCTGTTGCAGCGAAGGAAAAATCCACCTTGCTGAGCAAGGAATCTTAGGAGGCAGCCTTTGTTTCCGGTAAAAGAACAAAAAAAAATCTTGTTATTTCCAAATAGATGAAGCTTGTTCATGACGTCATCGCAAGCGAGGGGGAAAAAGGACTGCCTGCATGTTTCCTTCTTCGCTGAGCGTAACACGCGTTCTGTGACGGTGGTGGAAGTGGTAGAAAGAATGGGTGGGATAAAGGGCGTAATAAGGAAGATAGACGCAATGGGGTTGAACAGAACGTGAAAAAGGCCACGGGGAATGCGTGAGGGGTGGGGTGGGGGGGGGATAATAGAAAAAGGGACTTAACACAGGTTACGTTCACTATTACTCTAATAATTATTGGTAATATATGTATTTCATTATTTTTCTAACTGTACGTATTTATTATTGGAGGTGGCATCTTCAGACTGTGAGTGTTGGTGCGGGACTCAGATAACAACCAGGATCAAGACAACCAAGTAACATTCAAATAGAGGTGAGGGGTGGGTAGGTACACTGCCAAAAGAAAAGTGAGCCAGGAACCTGTATCAGCCAGCAAAATGTAGCATAGATGATTAGAATTCAGTAAGGTAGAGAACTGGGTTTTCTGTGTTTTGGAGACATGGAAAGAGATATATTATACAAAATTAAGAAGGCCAGTCTACCATGGAAGAGGCTTTCACTCTATCAGGTGCCCCTAAGGTTTCCGATGACACCCACTTTCCACAGCACAGCAAAGAAAGAAACATGTGTTTCAATCATTTATAGATTTACGTCATACATCATGAAGGAGTACTTCAGTTTCAACTCAGACTTTTAAGAAATTCAAAATCTTAATTTTCAAGATCAAGGTTGCTGAGTCACATCATCATCATCATCATCATCGTCACCATCACCATCATCTGTGCTAATCTGTCTATCGCCAAGCAGACGAAAGCATACATGCACGCCAACACAAATACTACAAGTCTAAAAAAAAAAAAAATCTTGATAGTAGCTGTAGTCATAGCATTGTGAAAAGGGTCAAGCGCTATTGACTGCACAATTTCATGGAGAAATAAACGGAGCATTCAAGAAACATCAACTAAAACCGTATGCATTAGATAAAAGACAGAGAGAAGTGTGAAACGAAAAACAAATTCTGTATTTTAGCCTGGGCCACATCAACCGGAAGAGGAGATAACATGGTCGGGCAGTTCCATCTGTTACTGGGTTATGACCAAACTCTCGTTACCTGTTGTTCCACACAGCTGCTTGTCAGTAAAACACACACACACACACACACACACACACACACACACACACAAACAAAGAGAGAGAGAGAGAGAGAGAGAGAGAGAGAGAGAGAGAGAGAGAGAGAGAGATGCATCCCAAAAGACAGGCAGAAGATGACATAAAACTCAGAGGAAAAACGAAAAACTACGAAGTAAAAAGTATTGTTATTGAAGAAAAAGGTTTTTGTGTGGGTACCTGCATGAAAAAATTGCGTCACACACACACACACACACACACACACACACACACACACACACACACACACACATACACACACACACACACACACACACACACACATAAGTAAATAAATAAACAAATATATATATATATATATATATATGTGTGTGTGTGTGTGTGTGTGTGTGTGTGTGTGTGTGTGTCTGTCTGTCTGTCTGTCTGTCTGTGCGTGCGTGCGTGCGTGTGTGTGTGTGTGTGTGCGCGCATCTCTCTCTCTCTCTCTCTCTCTCTCTCTCTCTCTCTCTCTCTCGCTCTCTCTCTCTCTGGGCACACACCTTTTTCAGCAGTTCATGAACATCGACACCTGTTTCGAATTTTCGGGTTCGCACAGACTTCAGCGTGTCACTGAGTTAAATGTTGTAACAAACATTTTGTTAATCTTTTTTTAACTTGGTTTAGAAGACAGCTGGCAACAGCCAACCACAGTGTAATGACAGCCTGGTCAGCAGTTTACGCATCTTCAAACAAACGGGTTTGGGAAGCCCGTCCTCTGTATGGACCTGTCTTCGATGTTCTCATCGGAGGATCTTGGCGGTTGTGA
>JADBJO010013954.1:35911-38411 GCA_016801955.1 Conus betulinus | reverse complement strand
TTAAAAAAGTGAGTCCATTCATTCTAAGAAAATGCTAGCATCTTGAGTGATTGGTACGACGTGAATAAGGTATCGCTGAATCCTAGTAGAACAAGGTTCGTGCTTATAACAATATAGTAAAGAAGATAAAACATAACCATAGCCAGGCAGCTTCTCTTCTTTCGTCAGTAATAAAAAAAAATGTTTCTGTGAGTTCTTGTTTGACTGTCTTTATGTTGGTAGGTGAAATGCCTACTTTCTTGGCTAAGTTACATGTTCTGAATAAAACTGTTTGAGAGAACAACTGAAGAAGTGGATAACCATCGCATTCTAGTCGTCTAGACACTAACGACAGTCTGGCCTGGTCAATTCACATCAACAGATCAACCTGCAGATAAGTTTATCAGCTGTGTACGATTTTTTTGTTTCAAATATTCGTGCCAGAAATTTTACTTTACAAGCACTTCCTATGTCTCCGATCAATTATTGTTCAACAGAACTGGACTCTGTGCTAATACCAATGTGACGAACTCTTCAATCTGTCTCCCAAAACAGCACTCAGAACAGTTCTTTCCCTTTGTGACCTATTTCCAAACAACTGCACCTGACCGATGACGTATCGGCTTAACACCAGACCTGACTCTCCCGGGCCCGACGGCCTCGTTTTCATTTAACGCTCCTCTTGCGCCAACTCAATGAGATAAGTGATTGCTCGTCTTTCATGTCCCATGTCCTCATTGTTGTTTATCTTGCCTGAAGGAAACGTATGAGGTCGAAACGCGATGTGTGTTTTGTCTTGTGATTCGTCTCTTCATGTTTGGTGGATACAGTACGTTTTTTTTTTAATTTTTTTTTCTATAAAGATTTCTTTAGATCTCCACCTGGAGTCGGCCCCCTTTTCTCTCTATTGGGGCCATCCCTCGGATCAGTTGTCGCAGAGAAACCGGGCACACAAAGGTTTCCTTTCCAGATCCGCCCCCCCCCCCCCCCCCCCCCCCCCCTGCAGCCCCCTGTCCACCTGCACCCCATCTCCTTTACCCCAACCCCCCCCCAATCTCACCTCAGCCCCTCCTTTCTCCCACTAATTCCCAACCTCAATCACCATCACCAGCTTTTCACAATCACCATCACCATCACCACACCACCACCACCACCACCATCATCATCATCAAAATCCCGTTTCTTCTGCGTCTTTCTTTTGTTTACCACGTTCTACGTTTCTATCCTACTCCATTCCTTCCTCCTTAAATAGGGTTTTCTTCCTTCCCTATCGTAATTTTGTTTAGATTACCATGTTTCGTCGTATTTTCAGCGCTTTCCCGATTATGCGCTAGTCTTCTTTCTTCATTTATTTGCATTCTTACCCTTTCTTCCACCTCCTCTTCTTTTTTCTGTTCTTCCTCTTTCGTCTCTTCTCCTCCTCCTCCTTCTTCTTCTTTTTCTTCTTCTTCCTTCTTCTTATCCTTCTTCCTTCTTCTTCGCGCCTCTTTCCTTCTTTCTTCTTCTTCTTATCTTCTTTTTCTTCTTCATCCTTTCATTCTTCTGCTTCTTTCTCTATCACCTCATCCTCCTGCTGCTCTTCTCCCGTTTCTCCAAATTCTTTATCCTGTTACTTCTTCCTCCTCCTCCTCCTCTCTCCTCCTTCTTCTTCTTCTCTTCTTCTTCTTCTTCTTCTTCTTCTGCTAATCATCATCATCATCATCATCATCATCATCATCATCAGTATTGTCATCATCACCATTACTATCGTTATAATTATTATTCTAAGTAGTAGTAGTAGTAGTGGTAGTAGTAGTAGTAGTAGCAGTAGCAGTAGCAGTAGTATAGTAGCAGCAGCAGCAGCAGAGTATAGTGCTTCTTTTCATTTGAGTCTTCTCTTTGCTCCTATCCCTTTCACTAAACCAGAACAATGACTCACATTATAAAGCGTAACAGCATCTCTCATCCAAACCATGCACTCCTGAACATCGTCTCCATCTTCACTGTCTTTGTCCCACTCCGTTCTGGATTCTCAATGTACAGCTTCGCAGCTATCCTACCTATCGTCCGTCTTTCAATTAGGTTCGACACTTTTTCTGTTTTGCTTTTTTGCTTGTATTATTCAGGCTTCCTGTTGTTTATTTTGTCATTAGTTGTTTGTGTTACCTTTTTTTTTTAGCTCTTCTTTCTTTCTTTCTTGCTTTTTGCTTTCTTTCTTTCTTTATTTCTTATTCTTCTTCTTTCCTACTACCACTACTATTAGTATTACTACTGCAGCTATTGCTGCTGCAGCTGCTGCTACTTCTACTACTGCTACTACCTCGTCGTCGTTGTCTTCGTCGAGGTAGTTGCTCCTCCTTTTGTTGTTGTTGTTCTTCTTTTTCTTCTGCTTCTCCTTCTTCTTCTTCTTCTTTTTCTTTCTTCTTCTTCTTCTCTTTCTGTAAGTGCTTCTTTCCTTTTCTGCCATGATTATCTCCTTGTTCGTCATCGTCTTGGCTGTGTCAAGCCCAGCTCCTCAATTCTTGGGTCCAGCTCTGCTAAA
>JADBJO010013954.1:20911-23411 GCA_016801955.1 Conus betulinus | reverse complement strand
CTGCCATTGGAGGGATAAGAGCAGGAAAATGTCTTTTTCTGTCTGCCATTGGAGGGAGGGAGGAGCAGGAAAATGTCTTTTCTGTCTGCCATTGGAGGGATAAGAGCAGGAAAATGTCTTTTCTGTCTGCCATTGGAGGGATAAGAGCAGGAAAATGTCTTTTCTGTCTGCCATTGGAGGGAGGGAGGAGCAGGAAAATGTCTTTTTCTGTCCGCAATTAAAGAAAGAGAGGAGCAGTCGAGACTGAAGACAAATTAGATGAACATGAGAAAAAGGTGACAGAAAAATGACAGAGGGATTTCAGATTCCGTATGTTTTCGTTCACACCAGTTTTAGGCATCAGAATTTGCATCCCCGAGTGAATATAAATGCGACTACCACAAAGTTCCTATTGTGACTTTTATAACTTTTTTTCTGTTGTGTAATGAATTGGGGAGAAGAAAAATGGATACATCGGTTTTTGGCCACCCGTTGGCACTGATGGATCAGCATCCACGTTTCTTTCTAACAAATTGCGTTCCTTTAGTGCTCCGGGCAGGACAAAGATGGCAAACATTGAGAGAGCGAGCGAGTGAGCCAGAATGAGAGAGAGAGAGAGAGAGAGGGGGGAGGGAGGGAGGAGAGAGAGAGAGAGAGAGAGAGGGAGAGGAGGGGGGGGAGAGAGAGGAGAGAGAGAGAGAGAGAGAGAGAGAGAGAGAGAGAGAGAGAGAGAGAGAGAGAGAGAGAGAGAGAGACTGGATGTGTGTGTGTGTGTGTGTGTGTGTGTGTGTGTGTGTGTGTGTGTGTGTGTGTGTGTGTGTGTGTGTGTGAGTGAGTGCGCGCGCGCGCGCGCGCGCATGGAGGTAAGGGAGCGCGTGCGTTGTGCGTCCGTGCCTGCCTGCGTGCGTGTGTGTACGTGCGCGCGCACGAGCGTGTATATGCGTATGTGTATGTGTGTGTGTGTGTGTGTGTGTGTGTGTGTGTGTGTGTGTGTGTGTGCCCGCGCGCGCGCACGCATAAATAAGTGGGGGTTCGGGAAAAAGGGTTTATGTCTCAGACTCAGGAGAATGAACATTCACAAACCCCATTATTTAGATACTGCAAATATATCCAACAACGAATCAAATCAAAACCGATCGATAGTAAGCTGCTGAAGAGAATCCAAAAGGAGGGAGCTAATAAGCCGTTTGGAGTTATTAACCCAGCAGCATTTTTTTATATGTTTACTTTGCGCCTCGGTGGCTTCATATATCGTCTTCCTCGGCAATATCGTTCCGTGTTTCAACCTCTTCCTATACCGTTATGAACGTTTCAAGCATGTATATTACAATATTGCGCATGGGCATTATTAAGAACCCCCTCTGAGAATATCATTAAATTTGGACCCTCCATGTCCCCACAATCTGTCCTTATGGTGTAGCGGTCTGCAGTAATGCTCCCTTCTCTGCCCATCTTCAGGCTTTGCTCCAATCCTCTATACCATCTGCTGCCCACGCCACCTATCCATCCCCACAAAGTTTTACGACATTCTGTCAATATTGGAGTACACCCCCCTAAAAGTCTACAGTCTTCTGAAAGTTTCAAAAACATTTTTTTTTTCAATTTCATTAGAAGATGTGAACACGCCATGGGGAACATTGACATGAAAGACTGCTGCTAAAACTTTTTTTCTGCGTGGTTTGTTTTAAAGTCACAGTTTGGTTTGACAGTGGAGGCATTCGTATTAGGACATGGTGTCCATTTATGTGTGAACATCTAGGCAGGCAATACAAGATGAGGAGACGAGCATGGGCTGTGCTCTGCAGACTGCAGATGCCAGGACTGTGTCAGGACAAACCAGACTGTGGCAGTGGAAGGGGAGCTGAAATGAGTGATACAAAGAAGGGGGAAAATCGTTTTAATAGCTTAAGGTTAGAGCTTAAATCTCTCCCACCACGTATGGCCACTGCTACGCACCATAGACAGTAACGTTTTGATTGGTGCACAAAATTCTCAGAGTACACATTCACTGGGCCATCCTCTTTGCCTTCCCACTCCCTGCCCAAACCAAACACTGGCTGAAACCGCTTTGCTGTTCTCCACAACGAAACTCAAAACCAAGCACGTCCATTGCAACGCCCATTACCGCTGAAAATTGAGATTTCACGAGATTTACGCGTCCATCGGGTGGAGGCATTATGGCTTCCGGTCATTTCGAGTTGTCTTTCTCTTGCATTGACAACATTTACCGTCGTCCATCTATGTATCATCGACGTCGCTTCCCGTCTCTTTCCTTCCTGCACGCTCCTGTAGTCTGTTCTCCCCTGCACCTCCACCACTACCATCAGTCTCCTCTCACCATATTTCTTCACACATACACATACACATACACACACACACGCGCGCGCGCGCGCGCGCGCACACACACACACACACACACACACACACACACACACACACACACACACCATTTTCCTTTCAACTTACGCACTTTTGTCCATAAGCGGACGTGTGAATTCGCCAGGAATGCGTATAAAACATT
>JADBJO010013954.1:5911-10911 GCA_016801955.1 Conus betulinus | reverse complement strand
TAAGCAAACAGTTCTGTTCAAAAGATGGAAGTCAATATTCCCACACTGCTGGCAGTGCAGGATTTAATCTTCTAATGTCAACGTCGTCGTTTTCATCACATTTCTTCAAACCACTTCCATCTTTTCTCTCAAATGTATCCCCTTTGAGTCAATTATCTTTTTGACTGAAGACTTGAAACATCCGCATTTGTGTTTTCCCTACTCTGTATGTTCATGTTGTTTGTTTGTTCGTTCATGTTCTCTCTGGAGAAGACTAACAGGGTCAAGGCTGCTTACCTCTATGTTTGTTATGTTCAACCAGTGGCTCAATACTTCAACGTTTGTTTTCATGTGTCAGGGGTTGGCATTGTCTGGGACACAACATGATGAAAGGGGGAGACGATCCCTCTACTTCTGACGCTTTTTTTCTCTCCTTCCCTGCACTGAATCAGCTTTCCATTTAGTGACATGTGGACAGAGGGAGTTTCCAAATCAATTAAAGAAAAACTCTCTTATCACTGGCTTTTCACCCACACTCATGCAGAACGGAGTGTGACCAGTGTTAACACCAGACACCTCTTGCATCCTATATCACCGTGGGGTATAGTGGCTGGGTAAAACATTCTGTGTTGTTTATGGATTGTGTCCATTGTCAATTCCACACTGGCTAGATACAGCAAGCAAGGGGTTAGACACAATGCTAAAATCTATTTTGCCATCAAGTTATGGTTTGCTTCCTTGTTTTGTTGTTGTTTTGCTGTTTTTATGTGACGCATATGCCCTGTCTGCGCATCTAGTAAAACACTCGCTCATCGAAACAGAATATAGAGAATCATTGCAGAAAGAGACTGGAAATTGAGACCAAAGGAGACATTAAAAACCACTGGCAGAAAGACAGAGCGGGATTGATTGAAATGTGGCAAAGCAACTGAAATGTGGCGAGCAACTGAAATGTGGCAAAGCAACTGAAATGTGGCAAAGCAACTGAAATGTGGCAAAGCAACTGAAATGTGGCGAGCAACTCTCAGGAAAGCCCAAGTATGTCTACACACAAAAAGGCGGCTGTCAAATATGTGTCGAGAAATTCGCATCAATACAGTACAGATTATAACTAAGTATAATATTCTCAATGAAGTCACGAGGAACAAAGAGGAACAAAGTACACATTCAATATGCGGCATTACTTACACAAAATACATACATACATATATATATATATATATATATATATCTTACATTTAACAAACCATGGCAATAAAAAGTACTGTCCGATAATGAACATTTCAACAGCAAATATACCAGTTGTATCGTTTTCAGCTTTACACCTATGACTTCTTCATGACATGGGTTTGGCACATCTTCCGATGCGCTGCCTCAGTAATTCGACTCCCAGGCAAGTCTCTCTCTCTCTCTCTCTCTCTCTCTCTCTCTCTCTCTCTCTCTCTCTCTCTCTCTCTGACGTTTGAAATATGGGATGGGACTAGTGATGTCACAAAAAAGACTGAATTCTCTCCGTAGACGTGCTGCAAAGCTGCTCCTTGCAGCTGTACCTCCAAAAACAGATGAAGGACTAAAAGCACTACACATACTTCCTTTTAATAAACAGTCTGATTTCATCAGTTAAGGCATCAATTATGTATAACATTTCGTCAGATACAATGCCATGCTAATGTAATCCCCTTTTTACGAGACTAAACAGCTTTTCTGGCTGGAAGAAATCCCTTCTAACCCTACCCCTGCGTTGAGCAATACCAAACATGCTTAGCTCACTCCGGACCATAAATCCGGAACTCACTTGCCCGTCTTGACAAAATACGAATACATGAAACCGTTTTGAGAAATATTTACATAAACATTCTATGTCTCAATAATGTAATTTTTCGATTAAAATCATTATCATTTGCGAAGTTTTCTGTAAACCATGTATGGAATACACTGTCTGCACACATTATTATTCAGTCAAGCCACTCATCCTCATTCCCACTCTCTCTCCCCATTCCTTTTATCTCCCCTTCCTACCATCATCATCATCATCATCATCATCATCATCATCATTATCATCTCTCTCTCTCTCTGTCTCTGTCCCTGTCTCTGTCTGTCTCTGTCTGTCTCTGTCTGTCCCTCTCTCTGTCTCTCTCTTCTTTTCTCTCTCTCTCTCTCTCTCTCTCTCTCTCTCTCTCTCTCTCTCTCTCTCTCTCTGTAACGTTCGAAATATAAAATTTTCCTACTCTTACTATATAATCCTAACTTACCCAGACGTACATTTTGAATTTTAAACAAAATAGAATTTTTCGAATTTTGAATAGTATAACTCCTAGTGCCTTATTCAATTTTTTTTTTTTAATTTTTACAGAAATTTTCTATCTGAAACTGTACATCGTCTGAATGTATCTGAGGTATCCAGTCCTAGCCAGATATGCATTTTGAATTTGTAAAAAAATCTGATTCCCTTGGTCCTTATGAAAAACTATTCAATTTGAATGTGCAATTATTGACCCACTTGATTCTCTTTGTCGAACAAAAACTAATGTAAACTTCCATTTAGAAACCTTCAACCGTTGAAGCCTACAAAAAACTGTATGTTCAGTTTTTATCGTCTGATTCTTATGATCCTGTACAAAATTACTCAAATCTGCATCCTGACATCATTACACCGTCTATCTCTTACTATTTTATTTAATTTTCGCCAGATTTGCATTTTGGAAATCCAAATCATCTGAATATTACATTATGAAACAAGCCCACTCGAACTTGTATTCTTACACTTTCAATCATCTTGCTTGGATTTTGTTGTTGTTGTTGTTCTGTTTTTGCTGCTGTTGGTTGTCACCATTTTTGTTTGTTGTTCTCGTTGTTGCTGCTGCTGCTGCTCTGCTACAAAATGACCAAACATGATTTTCTGATTATTCCGTGGGGGGATGATGACAAAAGCCTATTTGAAAAGGACAGGCTGACGGCTTGTTCGATTGCAGCATCGGTGTGTCAGCAATGGAGCACGTTACTGTGAACACGGACAGACGGGTCTGCTACCACGACGGACTGTTGATTGTTTAGATAATGGCCACACACTACCTGCCACCTAACATACTGCACGCGCAGGGCTGTGTGGTTGGTGACGAAGTGACTGTGTATGTGTGAGCGCGTGCGCGTGCACGTGCGCGCGCGCGCACGTGTGTGTGTGTGTGGTGTGTGTGTGTGTGTGTGTGTGTGTGTGTGTGTGCGCGCGCGCGCGCGCGCGCGCACACGGAAGAGATAAATATAGACAGAGAGAGAGAGAGAGGGAGAGAGAGGGAGAGGGAAAGAGAATGTGTGTGCACCTAGTGTGCGCGCGCGCGCGCGCGCGCGCGCGCGCGTGTGTGTGTGTGTGTGTGTGTGTGTGTGTGTGTCGCGCGCGCGCACACGAGAAAGAGAGAGCGAGAGAGGGGTGGAGAGAGGGAGGGAGGGAGAGAGAGAGAGAGTGCATGTGTGTGTGCATGCGTGCGCGCGTGCGTGTGCGTGTGCGCGTGTGTGTGTGTGTAAAGTATGTGTGTATGTGTGTGTGCGCGCAGGATTTTCCAATGCAGGACTCTTAATCTTAGACCGCTCGTACACGAGAAGGAGAGAGCGAGAGAGGGGTGGAGAGAGGGAGAGAGAGAGAGAGAGAAAGAGAGAGAGAGAGAGAGAGTGCATGTGTGTGTGCATGCGTGCGTGCGTGCGCGTGTGCGTGTGCGTGTGTGTGTGTAAGTATGTGTGTATGTGTGTGCGCGCGCAGGATTTTCCAATGCAGGACTCTTAAATCTTAGTGTGTGTGTGTGTGTGTGTGTGTGTGTGTGTGTGTGTGTGTGTGTGTGTGTGTGTGTGAGAGAGAGAGAGAGAGAGAGAGAGAGAGAGAGAGAGAGAGAGAGAGAGAGAGAGATACATTATAATTTACCTTCCCCTTCCATCTTTTGTTTTTTTCTTGACCATTCATACATTACCCAAAAACTATGATTATTAATTAAGCGACATCCATCGAAACGCAGCCGTAATTAACGAAGAGAGAGAGAGAGAGAGAGAGAGAGAGAGAGAGAGAGAGAGAGAGAGAGAGAGATTATAATTCCATTTTTCTATCCCAAATACCACATGCTAAACATTATTTTAAATTTGAATAAAGAGCAATACATCAATATGATCATTCATCATGATAAAATTTCAATCATTAATAAAACCAATAGTAACCATAACTCTCATTTATCTTTATCTGGTTTTAAAGACATCAGTGGAAAGGACGGTGGAACCAGAGCCAACTTTAAGAAGGAAGCTTGCAAGCCTGGGCAACTCGGTGAAAGCCATCAGCAGACTGAAGCAGCGTTCTCGCTAATCCTTCGTGGTAAAAACCTGGAGACATTGCAAAGTTGTCAGCCCCCTCTTGTTGGCCGCTTGGGGCTACAGCCAGAGAGAAAGGACACGGATGAAAGAATGTGTGGGGGGTGGGGAAATAGAGAGAGAGAGAGACTGAGTGGGAAATTTGAGAGACAGACAGAGAAACTTGAGAGACAGAGAAGCAGAAAGAGACAGAGAGATTTTTTCCCTTGTAACTGTTCAGGCCTAAACTCGTAAAAAAGTGTGTACTTATTTCCGCAGATGGAAGGAACAGCGACTAAAATAGTAGAATGCGAACCTCCTGGTTCAGTAGGGGAAACAATTAATGACTGAAAAGAAGATAAAAGGCACTGATCCAATGGACAGAAACCAACATTATCTTTAAAAAGAAGATAAAAGGCGTTGATCCAAATGGACAGAAACCAACATTATCTTTAAAAGAAGATAAAAGGCGTTGATCCAAATGGACAGAAACCAACATTATCTTTAAAAGAAGATAAAAGGCATTGATCCAATGGACAGAAACAACATTATCTTTAAAAGAAGATAAAAGGCATTGTTGATGCAATGGACAGAAACAGGTGCTTGAGTGGGTGAATGGGGAATAATAAATGCTTCTCAAAATGAATCTTCAGCAAGCTTATAGTCTCCGAAGCGGGAGTCAGTCTTCAATGGGGAGG
>JADBJO010013953.1:25000-50003 GCA_016801955.1 Conus betulinus | reverse complement strand
CTAACCACTCTAACCTCCATCAGTTATCCCGTTAAATACAAGAGAATGTTGACCAGTTAGTTACTTGGACTAAACTCAATCACATGTCTTTAAAATGAAAAGAAAACTAAGTATATGATTATAACGTCGCGGCAAAAAAGACAAAAACTAACTTCTGTAATGCCCTCTATATACCTAGGTGTAAACCAGCTTGAAAGAAGTCAGTACCCATAAAGTTCTGGAATCACCTTAGATCATAATCTCACCTGGGCACCCCATATTACTTGTTTAAGGAGCCCTCAAGGCTATACTTCTAAAATCATCTTCATTAACCCCTCAAGACTGTATCAAACTAAACATTCTTCCTTTGTCACTCAAACTTCAATACAACAAAGCAATAATGATGTACAGAATTATGAACGGTTACGCACCTCCTACTTTAACCGCTAAATTTCCTCTCAATCAGTCACGTTACACTAATAATATACTTATCCGTCGACCAAGAAACTGATCTTTTCAAAACTAGTCTATCTACTCCGGCGGAACACTTTGGAATTCCCTACCAATAAACATTAAAGAAAAGGGGAGCATTAATTCTTTCAAGACAGCCTATAAAAAAATTCCTTATCCAAAACATTGTATCATTTTAAACAACTCTTGCATAAATCCTTATTCATAAATTAAATCATTTCATGCTTATTTCAAATGTGAATAGAAGGTTACAATTATCTAAAAGTATATACTTGTATTCGTCTATGCCTTAATTACTTTATGAATATGTGTGGTGTGCGTGTAAAAGTGGAGGGGTAAACGGCACTATATTTACCATACATCGATGCCTCCCTCCCATAACTTCCCTGCTTCACTTACCCCCCACGCCCTCCATTTCCCCATCCCAAGTCCTCCCCCTTTATTCTCCACTTTCCCTCTCTGCCTTCCCCCTCCTTTTTCCAACCTCCCCTCCCCCCTCCCCTGATGCATTTATAGTATTGTTAGTTCTCATATTTTGTCAATGATATTGACTTCAGTTGTATATAGCGAATTAATTAATTGGTTATTCTGTACATATTTGAGTGTGTGTATGTCCCCAGGACTGGGTGGAAAAAAGTATTTATATACTTATCCTATTATCCTGGTAAAATAAATTTCGTTTCGTTTCGTTTCTCTCTCTCTCTCTCTCTCTCTCTCTCTCTCTCTCTCTCCGCCTGTCTTTATGTTGCCCTCTCTCTGTCTCTGTCTGTCTATCTCTGTCTGCCTGCTCTGTCTGTCTCTCTCTTCTCTGTCTCTCTCTCTCTCTCTCTCTCTCCAGACTGTTCATAAATCATAAAACCAAAAGTACAGGAAACACAATGTACCTTAACCATTCGATGGTTAAGGAGTATGTGGTGAATGTTTGAGAACAGTGACGTAGCACAGCCAATCCAACGACATGGAGCTCTATCATAGGACTGAGTACCATCACGTGTTACAGCCTGTCACAGTGCTTGCAGTATTTATGGGGCAGTCCCTGGACACTTCTTACAATTTCTGCCATAGCCTGGTCCTTTAATGAGACTGTCAGGATGATTTCACAATTTCTGCCATAGCCTGGTCTTTTTATGAGACCGCCAGGATGATTTCACAATTTCTGCCATAGCCTGGTCTTTTTATGAGACCGCCAGGATGATTTCACAATTTCTGTCATAGCCTGGTCCTTTTTATGAGACCACCAGGATGATTTCACAATTTCTGCCGTAGCCTGGTCCTCATATGAGACCGCCAGGATGATTTCACAATTTGCGCTGACGTCATTTGATAAACAGAAGTTCCATGAAAACACATACAAAACAAAACCCAAGACACACCTAGACCAGATTAAAGCGATGATAACAGTAAGTGAAGTCGAACTGTTTTGACCACTCCTAAGCATATCTTCATCATTCAGGCATCATTTTGCTGTTCAGAAAACGTCCCAGTACTGCTTGGTGTTTTGGGCCGCTGTTGTTATCGTCGTAACTGTACACGGTGTTCAGCCTGAGGTATTAAGCAGGAACTGTGTTCAGTTTTGTTTTTCCTCTTCTACTCCTTTGGCTCATAAGACCCAAGACACTTAGAATAGGACGACTTATATTGTATACCCAGCCAACAGTTTGGGTGAAAGGGATATTTTATCATATTATTCGAACAATGTATGTGTGGAAGTATCTGTTGGGGAAAAGGACAAAGGAAATTCACGCCGACGTCGATCTGTGCGACGAACAAAGAAACAAACAACAAGTAAAATAAAATGTTTTGTATGTTTGACATACAACTGTTTGTGGAGAGATACATCATCTGGCGTGTGCTTCGATCAAAGTAACACACTTTATGGCCCTATCTGGTCAGTGATTAATTAGTGTCAACCATCACGAACATGACGCTGTCATATTCCAAACCAAACAAAATACATCGATGAACAGGTGAAGAAAGTCACAGCCGTGTGGTCCCTGCTTTAGTTCAGTATCAGTTACACCCTGTCAGTCAATATTTGACGATACTAGCACTAGATTTATGAATCATGGATGGAGCACTGGGTACACCCGTTGTCACCTGTCATAAAGTGCCATGAAGATACACAAGGAACCTGCACCTAATAAAAAGACAGACAATAAATGTGAGAAATGGCGCGCACTGCCCTTTCTTGGTGCCGTCAACGTGCTCAGGTGATGTCTCAGCACACGTTTGACCCTGCTGACTGGCGACCGAGAAATGGATCAGCTGTCAACAGTGCGCCGAGAAGAAAAAGGAAAGTGTCAAACTTTCACAGAAGATCGTTTGTATGTACTATATGCATCCATGCAGACGGTCATATCATTATCATTATTATTATTACTATCATTATTGTAATGAATATTTATATAGTACCTGTTCTCAGCTAAAGACCAAGCTCTAAGCTCTTTACAATCCACACTCGTTTATACAACGGGCTGCCTACGTGGGTAGCGGCGACTGAAGAGCTGCCTGCTGGCAGTTCATTCAGTCATTTCCCATGTCATCCAGCAATATCGTATACTCAATTTCCTTACTTCCTTCCTTCTTTCCATTTCTCACGCAGGGCGCATGCTATGTGTAACGTGTCATCTATACCAACGGTTAAACCGGCCTTCCCTTCCAAAAGCTGGTGATGGGATTTTACGTGTGTGTGCAAGATGTTACGCGTGCGTTCACACACGGAACCTCGGTTTATAGTCTCATTCTGAGGACTATTTGGGAAATGGAGTCAGACCCAATGTTAACTCCGAGGGAAAATCCCCCTGTACCGAAATGGCCCGGCAGAGATTCAAACCAGCAACCCCAGGATCACCAAGGTTATGAGTCCGGCGCTCTACCGCCGAACAATTCTGGTCATGTATACTGGGATGTTTGCTATTCATTTCAGCTGGTTTGTTGTGTGCTGTCTACTTTTTCCTTTGATGCACGTATGCATGAAAATGCAGAAGCGATTATAATTGTTCATCAACAGCGTGTCTTCTTTAAAGTGTTTGGATGTCTACACCCATTTTCTGACTCAGATGTGTAAAATGTAAGTCTATGTACTCAAACTCTTTGTGTGTGAGTGAGTGTGTGTGTGTATGTGTGTCACGCCGAATGGTGTGACGGCTGTTCAGTTCGCCTGTCGCTTGACAACTTCACGTCCAACCGATCGTCCCCACTATTCATGACAGAGGCCAAAATAAAACAGTTCACAATTTATTAACAAATGTGAGTGTGTGGATGTGGTGGATGATCGTTTTTTTGTGTGTTGAAATTTTAAAAAAAATGAATAAAATAAATGAAATTTGAAGAAAAGTTTTTTTTTCTTTCTTATCTGACACTGGCACTATGATGTTAATGTCCAGGAATAGTAGACAATCCACGTCACGACTAGTGAAGTTATTGCTCCTCTCGTTCCTCAGGTCCAGGTCCTCATCATGAAGTACAGCAGCGTAGCATGGATCTGATCGATCAGCCCACAATGCGTAAACTGCACAAGAGCCATATATTGGAGTATTTCTTCATCGATGTTATAAAGTGCCCGGCAGATCTATTGTAGTTATGTAAATTGTATGACATGATCTAAGACAAACATGACAACACCGATGAATACAATCTAGTGTGTGATGTCATGTTTGCAATGTCTACTGCAGGCACAATGATACAGTAAAGATGTAGATGGGATGTAACATTAAGTGATCGATGTCACCTGATCAACCTCAGGCGCACAGCATCCCATCTGAAAAATTAAATTAACATATTATTTGCAAAACACGCCTGAAACGATTTTTATAAGTATAGACTCAACCAATGTGTTAACTAAACATATTCCGAGCAAGGACCGTGATAAACAGTGCAAGAATCCTCGCATATCAAACTACACATAAACTCAATAGGTTATTCAGTCAGGGATCATCTCTTTCATATTTTTAATCTAATAGCATAACACAACATCAGAGTGTAACCACACTCACTCAAAGAATAGAAGATGCGACGAGCGCAGACCTTGGCTCTCGCAACGCCAGTGTCACCAGCTCGTCTCCCGGTCAGTACTGCAAGGTCGTCGTTCCATAGGCCGGTGCCGCAATGATGCAGTGCTGGGGGTCTAACCAGTCTGGCCAGAGCTCTCTCAGGTGGACGCGCTGGTAGGGCGATGGTCCACGGTGGCACCTAAAATGAAGGCGGGTCACAGAGGGACAAAAACCGTTGACGGCAGTGGATGATTAGATTGCTGTAAGTCCGGCTGATGAAACCTTGTTATGTACTGTTGGCAGGATCTAGCGAAGTCTTGGTGTCGTCAACTGCACATCAGACCTCAAGAGAGTGTCTATAGTGAATTTCATTCGTTCCAGGCTTGCTGTATGGGCAATAAGGGATGTCTCTTCTCAAAACGGCTCTCTGCTTTTGGCGATGTGTCCTCTCTTGACTCGTTCCCACTTCAGTAACTGTCTTTTAGTTTCGTCATTGCATATGAATAATAACATCTTGGAGATGCGATGAAAAAATAAAGTTCCTTGACGACTTTGGACAAACACAGTATTTGACGGCTTCCAAAGGTTGCTGGTTCATGGAATAATAATACACGGCTTAAATGAAGAATAATGTGTGGAATATTAAATCTGCTTCTGGCACAAAAGCAAAAAGTAAACAATGAGAGCAGGTAGTCCTCCGAAGAAAATGACGTCACGGCCTGCGCTATGCGCCGTGACGTAAAGAATCCGTGATGAAAAATGTTGAGTCTTGGGAACAAGTTCGAAGATAATCTAAAGTGTTAGGTCAAGAGCCTTACCATGTTACAAATATCCCCCGCTTAAGATTAAACAGGGTTCCAAACACTCTTTTAATCACAAATAGGCTCAGAGACCAACACTAGCTTCATCAAATTAATGTACGAAATTAAGCAATCAATTTTAATAACATTGTAAATTCAAACTCCACAAATAACGTAACAACTCTAATAGTTCTGCCTTGTCCATAATAAGACAGTGTTTTTACAAGAACCAAACAAATAGCATCACGGTATACGATGATAGCCATGACGTCAAAAGCCTGCTTAAGCCCCACTCGTGTTTTTGCCAAACACGATTTATCTCCCTTAGTCTGACTAGAAGTCTGCACTTAAATGAGAAGGAATGACTTAAAGAGCACATACCTGAAGGTACTGTACTGTAATATGAAAAGATATATAAATGAACATCACATATCTAAACCAAGGGTACCTAAGCCTACTGTAACATAGGCAAATGGGCGCTAGCGCTACCATGATGGGTAGCAAAAATGAAGCCCCTCGCTTCTAGGGTTTGACTGTACACCTGACACCTAGACATATGTCTCACAACCAGTGAACCCCTACGTCACTGCAAATGGTGCAAAGATGGCACCCGACATCTACTAGACCAAAGTCATACCTCTACGCCGAGTGACTAGCATGATGCCTACATGAGTGTACTCCCACACTCTACTTGTGCTGTGATAAGCACACAAAGCCAGTATTCTCATACAACACTGAAAAGATGCAAAGATGGCATCTGACATCAATTAAGCCTGATTCATACCCCTACGATGAGTGCCTAATCTGATGCCCACATGAGTGTTCCCCTGAACACTCCTGCTGTGCTATGATGGGCACAAAAACAATTCATGTCACCTTCATTAACCAATTCCGTCTGAATATACCTTCTAGGTAACAGACACATAACTACACTCCCCTTCAAAGGCAAAGACGATGCAATCCAAGTATATTCTGTCATAAACTATCCTTTGATACGCTAGACAAGCAAGCCAACTCTCCGACTAAACGAACTTACGTTCTCTCTTATATGAAAGAGTAAATTTATGTCTTGTGCAGTATTATATGGACTACTCCACTATTCTCTATGTTATCTCTTGCAGTATTACGTAGACTGACATATTATTCTCCACGTTATCTCTTGCAGTATTATATGGACTGCCTTTTCCCTAAACGACATTCTATATTACAAAGCACATACTGTCATACATTCCACATTCTTCATATCATACCACATGATTTGCACACATAATATGAGTCTGCTGCTTCTACATTCTTGGATCTTAGTGGATCCGAGACATGTGATCTGCGCCTATGTTCTCTTCTCTCCTGGTATGACGCAGAGAAAGAACGAGTGTTGCTGAAGTTGCAGTGCCCAATGCATGAGCCTCCTGTTGTCTGTCTTGGATCTCCTCAGGTATTCTAATGGGCGGTGATCCGTTTCTAGGACAAATGAACTCCAAACAAATATGGCTCAAACTTTTTTATTGCCCAAACTACTCCCAGGCATTCCTTCTCAATCGTCGAGTAGTTGAGCTCAGCTTTGTTGAGCTTTTTGCTGCTGTATGCGACGGGCCTTAGGACATCATCCTTTTCTTGCAGTAATACTGCCCCCAATCCTTTGTCCGATGCATCAGTCCTGAGGACGTATTCTTTTTTCGCAGTCCAGCAGTATGATGACCGGCTTTTCAGCAAGCCTCTGCCTCAACGTCTCAAATGCCTTTTTCACATTCCTCATTCCAGACTATGTTGTCGGGTTTCCCTTTCTTTGTGGAATCAGTGAGTGGCATGGCTATTTTCAGCGAAATTTGGGATGAAGCGACGATAGTATCCCGCCAATCCCAAGAAAGCTCTAACTTGCTTCTTTGTCTTTGGTCTCTCTGCGTCGAGCAGCTTTTCGACTTTGTCCGATTCGGGTTTCAGCATTCCGTTTGCCAGTTCATGGCCCAAGAAAGACAACTCCTTAAATCCAAAGAAGCACTTCGAGGGCTTAGCAGTCAATCCTTCCTCCTCTAGCCTGCTGAGAATCTGATCCAAAGCCTCAATGTGTTGTTCCCAACTGTCACTTGCGATGAGAACATCGTTAATAAAGTTGTGTATGTCTTCTCGTTTGAGCGGTGCTAAAAAGTTTCCTCATCATACGGGAAAATACTGCACTTGCATTCCTCATGCCAAAAAGCATCCATTTCCAGCTGTATTGCCCTTCTGGAGTACTGAATGCTGTTTTCATTTGATCCTCTTTCTTCATTGGGATTTGCCAAAATCCCTTGCACAGATCAAGTTTAGAGAAATATTTTTGCTTTGCTTAGCTTAGCAAAGATCCCGTCAATGTCTGGCATCCGTTCTGCATCAAACTGTGTTACTTGATTTAGCTTGCGATAGTCGGTACAGAAACGCACAGAACCATCTTTCTTTTTCACCAGGACTATTGGTGCGTTATATGGCGAGGATGACTTTTCTATAACGCCCATCTTTTCCATATGGGCCACTTATTCTCTGACTGTCTTCATCTGGGAATGTGGCAATGGATATTGAGTCACCCTGACAGGTTCCTGAGTGGTCAGGGTCAGCTCACAGTCTTCAAGCTTGGTGGTACCAGGCAAGTCAGAAAAAACTTTCTTGTGTTTGACGACCACCTGTTCCATGCTTTCTTTATGCTGCAGTTTCAGATCTTGATCTATATTGACCCGAGTATGGTCTTCTGTTTGCTTCAATGGTAGTAATGGAACATTCTCTGTGTAGTAGTCATCTGACTCCTCCTCATGTACAATCACTGAGACTTGTGCTTCAGGTTCCTCCCTTTCATGGTACTTTTTGATCAAGTTTATATGGTATAACGTTTCTTTTCCTCTTATCTGGACTTGGTAATCAACCTTGTTGACTTTCTTCTTGATAACAAATGGTCCCCTCCAAGAGAGCTGGAGTCTCTTGTGTTTGTCAGGTAGCAACACTAACACTCTATCACCTTCTTCGAGCGTGCGCTCGTGCGCCTTCTTGTTGAATGCTTTCATATACTGTTTCTTGGCTTCCTTCTGGCATTCTGCTGCGATCTGACAAGTTCTTTCCATCTTGTTGCGCAGATCTGTTATATACTCTGCAGCACTTCTACCTTCTGGGTTTTCTTTTTCTTCCACCCAAACCCTTTTCAGTATCTCTAGGGGTCCCTTAACTGTCCTTCCATAAAGTAGTTCAAAGGCGAGAACTGTGTTGATCTTGTGTGGCACCTCCCGATATGCGAATAACATGGCCGGCATGAACCTATCCCATTCTGTAGGCTGATCCACGCACAATTTTTGAATCATTTTCTTGATCGTCCCGTTGAACTTCTCTACCAGGCCGTTTCCTTGAGCATGGTATGGTGTTGTAGTCACTCCTTTTATGCTCAACAGATGATACACTTTTTTTCACCAACTCTGAAGTGAACTGTGTTCCTCTGTCGCTGATGATTTTCTGTGGAATGCCAAGTCTAGTCCACATCTCGTATAGCGCTTCTGCGACTGTCACAGTATCTACCTTCGGAATTGCGGCTGCTTCTGCATATTTAGTCGCATAATCTATCATGGTCAACACGTATTTGTTGCCCCTAGAGGTGGTGGGGCTGACAGGACCAATGATATCTATCGCTACCTGTTGGAATGGCACACTTACCACTGGCACTTCCTGTAGCGGTACTTTTCCTAGTCTTCCACGGCTCATAAATCTTTGACACGTGTCGCATGAGATACAAAATCTCCTAATATCTGCATCAATCCCAGGCTAGTGAAATGAACTGGTAGTCCTATTCTTTGTCTTATTCATTCCAAGATGTCCAGACATGGGTATGTCATGTGCTAATTCCATGATGGCACGTCTATACTTTCTTGGTACCACGATCTGGTTCCATGTCCTCTGACCGTGCCTATACCTTCTATAGAGCACTCCTCTTTTCATGTAGTAGCATGTCGTGGTTCCATTGCTTCTAGTGACTCCTTGATCTCCCTTCAGTGCGCGCTCATGCACGCTGCATAGACTTTCATCCTTACCTTGTTCTTCTTTCAATTGTGAAGGCGTCACTGTTGCCAAGACTGATTGCTTGACCCTAAGTACCGATTTAGTTCCTTCCTGTGACGTTCCAGGAGATTCAATAGCTGCCATGATCTCATTCTTATCTTTCTTCTCATTCTGATGTCTAACTGTGTTTTGCTCTGTTACTTTTCTTGCGAGAGTACTCTGCTTTGAATTCTCTTCCTTTGCCTTCGATGGAGCATAGTGATGTTTCATGTTCACATCCTTTTCTTCTATCTCATTTACTATGGGTTTGGCCTCATTCTTGCTCTCGTGCTTGTCATATTGTGTCCTGTTTTCGTTTCCTATCAAAACTGGCATGGGTGCGTCGTCTGCCACCAATACTTCTACCTTCCCATTGCAGCATGGCGTTTCCAGTTTCACAATCGCTGTTGAATAGGTTTGCCGTCGCGTTGTTTGCATAACGAACAACTTTGCTACGACCTGTGTAGCATTTCAATGGCACCAAATTTTTCTTTACTTGTGTTTGAGTGGCGCCGGTGTCCCTCATACCTTCAGCCTTGGTTCCTTCAACCTTTACGGAGCAATAGTACTTGTTTCAGTTCCCCTTTTCTAGAACCTGGACTGCTGCTTGTGTGTTTTCTACAGGAACGGTATCTCCTATAATCACTGATACTTGTTCATTGTCTGGGCAGTCCTAATGAAATGAGGTCCGCATTTGTGGCATCCCTTCCTATTGACCTGATAAAATCTCTTGGGGGTCCTCTGTAGCTTCTGTAGTTGATGTTCCCTCAGACTTCTCACCGGAGTAGGTGTTGTTTCTCGCAGGTTTCGCCACCTCTTGTGAGTTGTTATGCTGGTCTGATTTGTTCTTATTCTGTTCTGTGGCTGCTGAGATCTCGTGTTGATCATCTTCCCATTGATGAATCTTCTTTCAGCAAGCCTAGACTCATCGAAGAGCTCTGCTGCATCCAACACCTCCTTCTTGCCTGCTGGAGCTTTCTCCCGGATAAATCTTGCCTTGTCCATTGGCAGGGTTTCCAGAAACTTTCCGTAACCAACATCTCTTTCAAATCTGCGTCTTTTTTGTTCGACATCTCGATCCACCTCTTCAACATATGGTCGAGACGTTCCCAGTAGACACTGTTTTCTTTTCTTCGCCATCACGCGGTTTTGCACTGCGAAACTTCTTGCGATAGGTGACCGCGTTCAGTTGATTACGTTTTAGTAGCACATTTTTAATAATATTGTAGTCAGCGCTATCCTCAACTGGGATTTGAATGTAGGCTTCTCTGGCCTCACCCTTCAGTAAAGGTACCAGTCTAGTACCCCATTCCTTCTCACTTCACTTATTTAGCGTCGCGACGCGTTCAAACTGGATAAGGTACGCCTCGATATCCTTGCGATCCTCAAGAAAGGGCATTTTGACCTTGTTGATTGCTTGCGCCTGGTTGGCATTACTTTGCTGAGCTGCAACTCGCGTGTTCGACTCAATACGTCTTATCTCCAGCTCATATCCCATATGTTTTTCTTTGCGTTCGCCTCAGCGGCAAGTCTTTTCTCTTCACGCTCGGCAGTGAGTCTTTTCTCTTCGCGCTCAGCAGCGAGTCTTTTCTCTTTGCGCTCAGCAGTGAGTCTTTTCTCTTCGCGCTCAGCGGCGAGTCTTTTCTCTTCACACTCAGCAGCCAGTCTTCTCTCTTCGCGCTCAGCGGCGAGTCTTCTCTCTTCACGCTCAGCAGCCAGTCTTTTCTCTTTGCGCTCGGCAGTGAGTCTTTTCTCTTCACGCTCGGCAGTGAGTCTTTTCTCTTCGCGCTCGACAGTGAGTCTTTTCTCTTCGAGCTCAGCAGCCAGTCTTTTCTCTTCACGCTCAGCAGCCAGTCTTTTCTCTTCACGCTCAGCAGCCAGTCTTTTCTCTCTGCACTCAGCAGTGAGTCTTTTCTCTTCGCGCTCAGCAGCGAGTCTTTTCTCTTCGCGCTCGCGTGCCGTGGCAAGTTGCCTCTCTATATAGGCAATCAAGTCGCCTTCCTTCAACCCAAGGGCTTCGCCCTGTGCTTTGTACATGATGAAAGCAGGTCCATTACAACTTGACTTTGTGATGCTGTCACGGGAGTACTAGACTTCTGTCTTCTTGGCATCACATAAGTTATATATATATATATATATATATATATATATATATATATATGTACAATTATTCTATCAAAGTTATCAAATTCAAGCAAATCACATATAATAACTCACAGACTAAACAATCCTTTCTACGATTGCGACAGCGTGCTTTATATGCAAATATAGCTATCACTGAGTCGGTATAGGACTAGTAATCTCAATTCTCTTCTCTAGTCTGTCCAAATAAGACAAACAAATCACATACAATTAAAATCTTCTTCTCAAGATGACTGCGTATAGCTGTATATAAGAAAATATATCTGCAAAGTGGGCCGATTTCTACCTGACAACTACTACACCCAAAGTAATATTGGAGCACTTCATAATAGACTAATGGAATTTACAACATAACATTTAATTTGGATTTTGTACTAGCTGGAAGAGCTATCTGATGCTCCACTATGATGGACTAGTGTGCACCTAAGGAGAATCTGGGCTCCACCCAGCCTCCCGCATCTGAAGTGAAGGAGGGACAACGATCGTCCGCAAAGCCAGAGCTATGTGAAGGCGAACTGAGGGATCGAACTTATCCCACCACTGCCACCAATTTATGTCACGCCGAATGGTGTGACAGCTGTTCAGTTCGCGCCTGTCGCTCGACAACTTCACGTCCAACCGATCGTCCTCACTATTCACGTGTGGCAAAGTGGTCTTAGGGCATAGGCAAGAGCCCGATCGAAACCAACGATTTTCAATTTAATCTTACAAGTGCAGGATGCTCAATCTCATCATCTTGTGCCTGCCACTTTGCACAGACCTTTCATGCAGACTAAATCTGCTGGGTATTGCGGATCAATAGAGATAGCAGAGACAGCAAGCAGCCAGCGCTCAGGTCAGCCAGGCAAACAATCTTGAGACCAGACCAAAATTGATGTTTCTCTTCTCTTTTATGTCAGCAAGGATGGTCAGCAAGCATCTGTCAGCAAGACCCCATCAGCAAGAACACCCCGAACACACACACACACACTCTCCTTTTATACATGCTCGTCGTCAATCGATCTAACGACCAACACTACCACATCACCCTAACAACATAACATCAAAACAAATCTAACTACAACTCTACAACATCATCCTACCAACATGACATCGAAGCAAAACAATACTATAACAAACTATCGATAAACTCAGTATGATAATCTAATTCTAACCAACAACTATTAAACGAAACTTAATCACGTTTCCAATGATTTGCTTCCTAAAACAAAATGTAAACAAGTAAATCATCGTAGCAACTAGACCTTAGCAACTGTAACCAAAGTAATATTCCCAAATAATTGATTTATCTTTTTTTGTTGTTGTTTTCGTTATTAATGTATGATTTATGTTCGACCTAAAAAAAAAAAAAAAAAACTTAAATGTTTGCTTGTTTCGATATAACTTATTTACCTATCTCCCATGGAAACATATTCTATTTTTGGATCTACAATCTGATCTTTATGATTAAAGAGCGTTTGACGTCATTCGTTTCTTTACGAGTGATTTCTCTTGGCTGAAAAAATCGTAAGCGACTTTTCTTCACTTCTCCACATTTGCCCCCTACTCTTGTTTTTCAATGCCCTCATTGAATCGAAAGTTGGGACAGGTGCTAGGATGGGTATATAACTCCAGTTCCTAGTCAAATTCCTATATCAGGGTTACTGCCCCTTTATAAAGCAAAATTTTATAATATTTAACACTTTTCCCCCCCCCCCCCCTCTCTCTCTCTTATTCAAGGTCCTCCTTGAATGAAAGGAATAGAGTATTTGATACTTCTTATTCTTTTTAAAGAGATTAGGACAATTTGACTCATGTCGCTATTTTTAATAGGCGATATGATAATCAAATATTAATAGAAGGGGAAAATCCCGATTAATCACGTGACATGACGTCTTTTCATTCGGCTTGCGTTGTTATTTAAACAAGGCAAATCGGAAGAAAGAACAAAATGAAGGCATTGATTCAAACTGCGTTATTTTATAAATAAGGCGAGTTTGAATCAGGGGAATGGGTTATGAAATTACAATTGAAGGCATTGATTCAAACTGCGTTATTTCATAAATAAGGCGAGTTTGAATCAAGGGGAAGAAGGGATAGTTTAGCAAAAGGAATTTTACAACTTATGATCATTTCAGGGGAAGATTTGATTCTAGTGCGTTATTTCATGAATAAGGCACTGAGAATCAAAACGGGAACAGGGGAAAGGAATTTCTTTCTTTCTCAGCCTTTCTGTAGCCAAACTACACACGAGAGATGACCAAAAAATTTTCATATATTTCCATGGAAGATTTGCTAAATAGACATCGAAAAAAAAAATAAACTTTTAGCAAAAATAACTTTAAAAAAAATTAGTAAAGTGGTTCTTGCTGACTTTTCCTTTTTCTTTCTCCAAATGTCTCTTTTCTGCTTATGAAAGAGAAATGCCCAACTTTTCTAATTCTAATCTTGCTGACTTTTTCTTTCTCCAAATGTCTCTTTTCTGCTTATGAAAGAGAAATGCCCAACTTTTCTAATTCTAATCTTGCTGACTTTTTCTTTCTCCAAACGTCTCTGGAGAACGCCTAACTTTCTACTCCTAACCACCGTTTTTTGAAACAAAAATTACTGGATTTTCAGAATAAACTTTTCTTGGTTTGCTGGCAAGTCTTTGGGATCTTCTAGGAAGCGGAACCGGTGTAGGCAGTGGAACTGGTTTCTTCTTTTTAGGAGTCTGGGGAATGTTCATCATTATGAAGTCTTCCTCGGAGTCGCTGTTGGAGTCTTCTTCCCGTGTAGGAGGGGGTATTGGGTCTTCGTCCTCGTCTTCCGAGTCTTCCTCTGGGTTTGTGGCTGGCAGCAGGTCCTTCCTGTTGACCGTGCGGTCGATTCCTCCAGCCAGTGGTCGTACCACGTAGGCGTCGTTGTCATAGGGTCGCGTGATGACCTGGAATAGCTGAGGCTTCCAGGCGTCTTGCAACTTCCCTCTCTCCCCGGTTGCGAAGGTAGACCAGCTCCCCTTCAGACAGGATGGAGGGAGACGTCTTCCGTCTGGCTTCGTCTCTCCTGGCGGCGATTTTCTGGGACTGTTGGCGTGCCTTGCTGTAGGCGTCTCTCAGGCGAGCCTGGTGCAGATGGATCCAGATATCGAGTTTGACTTGCTCTGTTCGTGTACTTCAGTCAGCTTCTTCTTAAGTATGAAGGGGTGTTGTTCCGGTGTAGGCGTGACTCTGCAGTCCGTCTCTTGGATGGCAGCAATCTGGGGTGGGACAGGGGTAGCAGTGGGCTTCATCTTCCGTGGTGGGGGTAGTCTGGAAAGGGCGTCGGCAGGATTTGTCTTGCCAGGCCGGTACTTGATTTCGAAGTCGAACTGGGCTAATTGAGCAGCCCAGCGTTGCTCTAAGGCGCCCAGGGAAGCTGTCTTGAAGTGGGCCAGGGGATTTTGTCGGTGTAGACGACGAACTTGGAGCCCAGGAGGTAGTCTCTGAATTTTTCGGTGACAGCCCACTTCATGGCGAGGAATTCTAGCTTCGTGCTAGAGTAGTTGGCCTGATTCTTTTCTGTTGGACGTAGCCTTCTGCTTGCATAGGCCAGGACCTGGCGTTGCCCATCTTGATCTTGAGAGAGAATGGCGCCCAGTCCGTCGTGGCTGGCGTCAGTCTCCAGAATGAAAGGCTTGGTGAAGTCTGCGTAGCCCAGGACAGGTGCTGAAGTCATGGCGGTCTTCAGTCTTCTGAAAGCTGCCTCATGGTGTTGGGCCCAGCGTGTGGTGATGTTGGCGTCTTTCTTCTTGCTTTTGTCGCTGGAGACCAAGTCGTGGAGGGGACCGGCTGTCTTGGCAAAATCTCTGATGAACCGCCGGTAGTAGCTGGCGAAACCCAGGAAACTGCGGAGCTCAGAGGTTGTAGTGGGGACTGGCCATTCCTTGACCACCCGTACCTTGGAGTCTTCACAGGAGACCCCCTCAGCAGAGATGGGTGTGGCCCAGGTAGATGACTTGGCGTCGCAGGAATTGACATTTGTCGGCCCTCAACTTGAGTCCCGTTTCTTTGATCCTTTGGAGCAGGCGTTCCAGGTGTTCCAGGTGTTCTTCAAAGGTCTTCGAGTAGATCAGGAGGTCGTCGATGTAGACCAAGAGGAACTGGAACATGAAATCGGACATCGTAGACTGCATCAGTCGCTGAAATGTGGCTGGTGCTGTGCAGAGACCCATTGGCATTCTGGTATATTCAAAGAGGCCCACTGGAGTGGTGAATGCCGTCTTGTGTTGATCGTCAGGGTGCATGGCTATCTGGTGGAAGCCGGAGCCAAGTCAAGGGTGGAAAAATATTGTGACCCGACCAGAGCGTCGAAAGACTCTTGAATTCTGGGCAGAGGGAAGGCATCTCTGATGGTTTTGGAGTTCAACTTGCGGTAGTCGACGCAAAGTCGGATGGACCCGTCTTTCTTCCGGACGATGACAATCGGTGCGGTGTAGGGGCTGTAACTCTCAGTGATGATGCCCTTCTTCAGCAGTTCTTTCAGGTGACTCTGAACTTCTTCAAATTGATGGGGAGGAATTCTACGATATGGTTGAGCCACTGGTTTTTCATCCGTAGTCTTCAACCGATGTGTCACTGCATCAGTGTAGCCCAGGTCTGTAGAGTCAGTCATGAAGGCGTCGGAGTACTTTTCAAGGAGGTTCTGTAGCTTCTTTTTCTGCCTGTCAGTGCCATCGAAGTCTGGAGGAAGGATGTTAGACTTTCTTGTTTTGCTGTTTGCCTCTGTCTCTCTCTCTCTTCTTCTTCTTCAGCAGTGACTTCTGATACGATGAGTTCGTTGACGTTGAGCTGGATCAAAGGCCCTTTTTCATGCGTGTTGACAGCTTCTAGGACAGCCACTGGAGTTCTGGCAGGCAGGATTTTGTCTTCACGTGTCAGGTTTGCCATCCTGACGTAGCGTGACTGCCAGTGGTTGTTGAGCAAAGTGGGGACGAGTAGCAGGCCTTGGGGAAGTGGTTGCGTCAATGGTGAAGCCATCAGGGATATGCAGTCAGTCTTCGGGCTTGAGACTTTGATTGTCGCAATAGAAAAGGCAGGTATGTGTTGACGGGAGATCGTACGAGCGATGCCCTTGGTAGACATCTTCTTCTTGATTTCTTGGGCTAAGAGTTGAAGTGTAAGAGGAAGGTTTGAAGCGTTGTTCAGGCAGGGGTCCCAAAACGTTCATCCCCAGCAGTACTGGGACTCGTTCCTTCTTAATTCTCCCTCATAAACGGTTCCGTAGGCGTTTTGACTACGAAGACCGGGGTGTTTGGGCAGAGGGAATTGAAGACTCGTATGTCGACCAAGTAGATGGCGGAGTAGGGCACTTCTGCCCCATTCACTGCTCGTATTTTGACGAGGCCATCTTCTTGTCGAAGATTCTTGAGGTTTCTTGCGGCCCAAGCTTCTGTGACAGTCGTTACTTTGCTGCCCGTGTCCACGAGAGCCTGTGTCGTCCTGCTGTTAATCTTGATTTCAGTCGTCGGACATTTTCCGGCGAGGTTGTCTTTGTTTCTTCTTCCTTTGATGTGCAGCCTTTTGCTGCGAACTTGACTTCTTCTATTGTTGGTGACTGCTTCTTCTTCTTCCCCCCCCCGCTGCCTGGTTTTCCATAACAGCGGGGGTTACTCGTTTCCCTGCACCCTGTAGTCCTGTTGATCTCGTCTTTGCTGTCTTTGGAGATACTGCTGTCTTGCACGGCAGTTTGCTTGGATGTGCCCCTTGTGCTGGCACCACCAGCATGTCCGTGCAGACTGGGAAACTTGCTGGTGAGTGAAGGAAGGCTGATGGAGATGCATTCTGGAAGGGGACGTCGCTGGCTGCTGCCGACTTCTGGGGGCATTGGCGTGCTGCTCCTCTATGCTGCAATGCAGGTGATGCTTGAGGGCTTCCGTCTCCAGAGTCAGCGCCGATATCTTCTCCTCCAGCCGCTGCAGCATGTCGGGGCCCAGTGATGTCTGTTCGACGGTATTCTCGGCGATGGAGTCTTCCCGCATCCATCGTTGTGCTTCCTTCGTCGCTTCTATGAAGGTAGCTCGGGGGTGCTCCCTTATAAAGCGCTTCATGTCCCTCTTCAAGATGCCAGGTGCAGACCGTTGACGAAGGCATCCCGAAGTAATGTTGGCTCGAGAGGCGCGTCAGGATTCGCCTCGTAGATCTTGACCCATAGCATGCGGAGTGTAGATGCGTATTCACCTATAGACTCGCCCCTACCAAGCTGTCGCCTGAAGAAGGTCGCCGTCAGTGTTGAGTGATGATCTTTTTGTTCCCCCCATTCTTGTTCAAGGATCTTGATGATCTTCTCAGCTGAGTTGATCTCTCCGGCGTCCCGTGTCAGGATCTCTTGCTTGGCTCGTCCGTCAAGTGAGTTAAGAAGCCAGCTTGCTGCTAAGCGGTCTGGGATGGGCTGAAGTTGCAGGATGAGGCGCACCTCTCTGGCGAAGTCCTCCACGTCGCCATCGCCTGAAAATTTGCGCAGCTTGTAGAGTCTGCAGGGTTGCTGTGTTGCGGGAACTGGTCACCAGCATCAGTGTGTTGATCTTGGGGTTCGCCAATGGTCATCATCTCTTCAATGATGTCCATAATCTGAAACTGGTCTGGACCGCAGCCGGCTTACTGAGTCTGGTCTGCTGTCAATATAGGCTTACCTCTATATTATGATCCGCAATCCCACTTCTGACACCAAAAATCTGTGGCAAAGTGGTCTTAGGGCATAGGCAAGAGCCCGATCGAAACCAACGATTTTCAATTTAATCTTACAAGTGCAGGATGCTCAATCTCATCTTCGTGCCTGCCACTTTGCACAGACCTTTCATGCAGACTAAATCTGCTGGGTATTGCGGATCAATAGAGATAGCAGAGACAGCAAGCAGCCAGCGCTCAGGTCAGCCAGGCAAACAATCTTGAGACCAGACCAAAATTGATGTTTCTCTTCTCTTTTATGTCAGCAAGGATGGTCAGCAAGCATCTGTCAGCGAGACCCCGTCAGCAAGAACAACCCGAACACACACACACACTCTCCTTTTATACATGCTCGTCGTCAATCGATCTAACGACCAACACTACCACATCACCCTAACAACATAACATCGAAACAAATCTAACTACCAACTCTACAACATCATCCTACCAACATGACATCGAAGCAAAAGCAATACTATAACAAACTATCGATAAACTCAGTATGATAATCTAATTCTAACCAACAACTATTAAACGAAACTTAATCACGTTTCCAATGATTTGCTTCCTAAAACAAAATGTAAACAAGTAAATCATCGTAGCAACTAGACCTTAGCAACTGTAACCAAAGTAATATTCCCAAATAATTGATTTATTTTTTTTGTTGATGTTTTCGTTATTAATGTATGATTTATGTTCGACCTAAAAAAAAAAAAAAAAAAAAAAAACTTAAATGTTTGCTTGTTTCGATATAACTTATTTACCTATCTCCCATGGAAACATATTCTATTTTGGATCTACAATCTGATCTTTATGATTAAAGAGCGTTTGACGTCATTCGTTTCTTTACAAGTGATTTCTCTTGGCTGAAAAAATCGTAAGCGACTTTTCTTCACTTCTCCACACACGACAGAGGCCAAAATAAAACAGTTCACAATTTATTAACGAATGTGAGTGTGTGGATGTGGTGGATGATCGTTTTTTTTTTGTGTTTGAATTTTAAAATGAATAAAATAAATGGAATTTGAAGAAAAGTTTTTTTCTTTCTTATCTGACACTGGCACTATGATGTTAATGTCCAGGAATAGTAGACAATCCACGTCACGACTAGTGAAGTTATTTGCTCCTCTCGTTCCTCAGGTCCAGGTCCTCATCATGAAGTACAGCAGCGTAGCATGGATCTGATCGATCGGCCCACAATGCGTAAACTGCACAAGAGCCATATATTGGAGTATTTCTTCATCGATGTTATAAAGTGCCCGGCAGATCTATATTGTAGTTATGTAAATTGTATGACATGATCTAAGACAAACATGACAACACCGATGAATACAATCTAGTGTGTGATGTCATGTTTGCAATGTCTACTGCGGGCACAATGATACAGTAAAGATGTAGATGGGATGTAACATTAAGTGATCGATGTCACCCGATCAACCTCAGGCGCACAGCATCCCATCTGAAAAATTAAATTAACATATTATTTGCAAAACACGCCTGAAACGTTTTTATAAGTATAGACTCAACCAATGTGTTAACTAAACATATTCCGAGCAAGGACCGTGATAAACAGTGCGAGAATCCTCGCATATCAAACTACACATAAACTCAATAAGTTATTCAGTCAGGGATCATCTCTTCATATTTTTAATCTAATAGCATAACACAACATCAGAGTGTAACCACACTCACTCAAAGAATAGAAGATGCGACGAGCGCAGACCTTGGCTCTCGCAACGCCAGTGTCACCAGCTCGTCTCCCGGTCAGTACTGCAAGGTCGTCGTTCATAGGCCGGTGCCGCAATGATGCAGTGCTGGGGTCTATCCAGTCTGACCGGAGCTCTCTCAGGTGGACGCGCTGGTAGGGCGATGGTCCGCGGTGGCACCTAAAACGAAGGCGGGGTCACAGAGGGACGAAAACCGTTGACGGCAGTGGATGATTAGATCGCTGTAAGTCGGCTGATGAAACCTTGTTATGTACTGTTGGCAGGATCTAGCGAAGTCTTGGTGTCGTCAACTGCACATCAGACCTCAAGAGAGTGTCTATAGTGAATTTCATTCGTTCCAGGCTTGCTGTATGGGCAAGAAGGGATGTCTCTTCTCAAAACGGCTCTCTGCTGTTGGCGATGTGTCCTCTCTTGACTCGTTCCACTTCAGTAACTGTCTTTTAGTTTCGTCATCGCATATGAATAATAACATCTTGGAGATGCGATGAAAAAATAAAGTTCCTTGACGACTTTGGACAAACACAGTATTTGACGGCTTCCGAAGGATGCTGGTTCACGGAATAATAATACACGGCTTAAATGAAGAATAATATGTGGAATATTAAATCTGCTTCTGGCACAAAAGCAAAAAGTAAACAATAAGAGCAGGTAGTCTTCCAAAGAAAATGACGTCACGGCCTGCGCTATGCGCCGTGACGTAAAGAATCCGTGATGAAAAATGTTGAGTCTTGGAACAAGTTCGAAGATAATCTTAAGTGTTAGGTCAAGAGCCTTACCATGTTACAATGTGTGTGTGTGTGTGTGTGTGTGTGTGTGTGTGTGTGTGTGTGTGTGCGCGCGCGCGCGCGCGCGCGCGCGCGCGTGTATGTGTGTGTGTGTGTGTGTTTTTCAACATAAAAAAGATGTCTTTCTTTCTGGCTGGCTGGCTGTCTGTTTGTCTGTCTGTCTCTCTCTCTCTCTCTCTCTCTCTCTCTCTCTCTCTCTCTCTCTCTCTCTCTCTCTCTCTCACACACACACACACACACACACACACACACACACACACACACACACACATACTCGTACACATACACACACTGCGCGCGCGCGCGCACACGTGCGTGGACACAGACAGCACATGCGCACTCACACACGCATGTGCATGCGCGCACACATAGAGACACACATATACGCACACAGACGCACACCCCACACACATATAGGGAGAGAGAGAGAGAGAGAGAGAGAGAGAGTCAGAGCCAGAGCCAGAGCCAGAGCCAAAGACGACGAGAATATGAACACTAATACCACACTAATGTGCTCAGATTAAGGCCATAGCCCGTACAGAAGGTATGACACCCGTAATACCCGAAATGTACAGGAGTCTCACTGAATGAAATCAAAAGAAAACGCAGTTATACACACATCACCATGCGAACTGTTATGAATATACCGTGCACAGCCGCCATTGTACTTCATAAATGTACGTGAGCAAGATCGAAGTGGGCGTTTCCATTTCTTGTTGCTACGCGCGCGCGCGCGCGCGCGTGTGTGTGTGTGTGTGTGTGTGTGTGTGTGTGTGTGTGTGTGTGTGTGCGTGCGTGCGTGCGTGCGTGCGTGAGTGTGTGTGCGTGCGTGTGGTGCGTGTGTGCGTGTGCGTGTGCGTGCATGCGTGTGTGTGCGTGCGTGCGTGTGTGTGCGTGCGTGCGTGCGTGCATGCGTGCGCGGGCGCGCGCGCGTGTTTGTGTGTATGATTTTTCCAGTATTATCATAAGGTTGTGAAATATGGGGATACGAAAATTTAAATATTACTAATAAATTTCAGCTAAAACTTTTCAAATGTACATTTCTTTTAAAAACAAGAACAATGACATACATGATTTATGGTGAAACAGGACGTTAATCTTTATCACTTACTGTCTATGTGCAAATGATTCGATTAGGGGCTAGTTTGGTTCAATCTTCTGTTGAAAAAATGCCGGCTAGGTTCTAATCTTTCATGTTATATTTGCTCAATCGCGTAGTAACTGTGTTTCCCTGGTTGACGTGCATTAAAAACATGCTTGTACAATCTGGTGTTGACTGTGTTTGGATCAATCAATCTTTTACAGACGTCAATAAATCACAAATGAATGTCAAAAACAGTTTGTAATGCTCTTTTTGTCAAACGTGGCAACATGACATTGAAAACTAACAGTAAATATTTCTTCTACAAATTTTGTCAATCTGGTTTTAAAGGGGGAGAAATATATTTCGAGCTTACCCGATGTTTATATTGACCTTCTTATCAAATTTACATGTTCTAATCATAAATTAGTAATTTAAGTAGGTCGTCGATTTGCTATTCCAAAAGAAAAAAGATTATGTAATAAATTTGACATGTCTGCAATAGGTGATGAATTTCATTTTTATCATGGAATGTTCATCATACGTAACTTTGCGCAACACATATTTGCCAAAAAGACTTCTCTCTCTCCAAAAACTATCATTTTTGACAAATGACAAATGATGTCATCTACTGATCGAAAACAAATGTAAATTGTTGGTCTATGTCAGCACTGACTGGCATTTTGTTTTATTTTGGCTTGTTTGTTTTCCTTTTCCTGTTATTTCTTTAAACTCACCCTTCCTCCATACCCCAACAGGGGCAAAAGGTGTGTGTGTGTGTGTGTGTGTGTGTGTGTGTGTGTGTGTGTGTGTGTGTGTGTGTGTCCGTGCGTGCGTGCGTGCGTGCGTGCGTGCGTGCGTGTGTGTGTGTGTGTGTGTGTGTGTGTGTGTGTGTGTGTGTGTGTGTGTGGAAATAAAGAAGAGTATGTGTTGACAAAAAATGAATTAATTGTGTAAACTTTTTAAATAGAGAATTTTTTTTTTTCACGTCTCCTGTTAATCCAGTTTGCCCTGTTTCATCTTGACTCACATGTTGATATGTGAGTCAGAAAAAGGGATGTTACATGCGCATTTCAAGACGAGACAGAAAACGATGAATATGTGGTGTTGTCGAAGATGAAATTCATTTTGAGGACAGCTGCGCCACATACAAACTTTTTGAACTGAAACTGACAGAACAGCTGTCAAAAGAAGAAACGTTAAAAAAAAAAAAAATCAGACCTGCGTAAAATCTAGCCACGTAAAATGGTAGGCAACAACGATCTACAAATCCATGTTACACAATATAATCATGATTGCATGAAGATCACAATACAATCCTGACACCCTAGACATGCACAGACAAACTGTGGTCCAAGAATCGTCAAAGTCTCATGCTTTGTCTATATATCCTAGACAGTTCTTGTGACAGTTCAAGTCTGAGTTTGAGTATGACACACAAACACACACACACACACACACACACACACACACACACACACACACACACACACACACACACTTGCACACACAAGATGTTGGTATAAATATTGACGTGACATTGCATGAGTATTCACTTCAAAACATATCATGAACACTGTCTTCATAAAATCTGCAAATGCTGCATTTGTCGTTATGAACAACCTCCGTTTCTGTAAAAAAAAAAAAATTAAAAAATAAAATAAAATAAAATTAAAAAAAAAAAATATATATATATATATATATTGATATATATATATACATATTTGTTATCATGCGGCAGTTCTAAGTCTGAGGCATTTGCACTTGAAGCAAGTTGTCAGAGGCTCAGCAGGACCACGAAAAAGGCTATCATACTGTCGAAAGCACTGCACTCAATATATAGAAATGATCACTAATTATGGAAACTTTGTCAAAAATAACTCAAAACACTAACAACTTAATCACAACAATAGAGAATGTATTTTGACTGAGAGCTGTTAGATCCTGTGTCAGTTAACTATCCCAGGGTAGGCCACTCTTCTATTAAATTAAATGTACAGCTCTAATTACATATAGTGTCCGGCCTTGGCGACGTGTAACTGAGCCCAAGCATTTTCAGAGGGATCCACTAAGTCCTGAGTATAGCACCCTCCTAATGCAGAATCCTGTTTCTCCTTCTTTGCATACTGTTGAGTTCTGTACGGGAGTTAATACCCTTAAAGACAGTCCTCAAATTGGCTTGCCAGTAAGTGTCCCTGTCTAGGAGTTTGTCTTCAGATGTAACTCGTTCCATGGGGTGGATGGAGAGAAAGGCAGAGCCTTATCTTTCAGATACCTCTGAAAAGGCTTGGGCTCAATTACACTATATATTGAGTGCAGCGCAGTGTTTTCGACAGTGTGTTCGCCCAGCTAGCCTTTTTCATGGTCCTGCTGAGCCTTTGGCAACTTACTTACCGTCATTGTGCCGGCGACTGCTATAAGGACCCGTTCACCTGTGTGTTGATGGACTACAGGAGTCCCACTGCACTTTTTAGAGTCATGTAACAGAGCAGCAATCATACAATTACACCAGATCCATACAGACAGAGCAGCCATCATACAATTACACCAGATCCATACAGACAGAGAAGTCATCATACAATTACACCAGATCCATACGGACAGAGCAGCCATCATACAATTACACCAGATCCATACAGACAGAGCAGCCATCATACAATTACACCAGATCCATACAGACAGAGAAGCCCTCATACAATTACACCAGATCCGTACAGACAGAACGACATGCATTTACAGATACACACACCGACAGCACAGCAATCACACAATTACACCAGATCCGTCCTGACAGAACAGCCATCACACAATTATACCAGATTCATACAGACAGAGCCCATCACACAATTACACCAGATCCGCACTGACAGAGCCATCATACAATTACACCAGATCCGTACTGACATAGCCATCATACAATTACACCAGATCCGTACTGACAGAGCCATCATACAATTGCACAATCCGTACTGACACCAGATACACAATACACCAGATCCTCACTGACAGAGCCAGCATCATACAATTACACACCAGATCATACTACAGAGCATACAATTACAGAGATCACAGACAGAGCCATCATACAATTACACCAGATCCATACTGACAGAGCCATCATACAATTACACCAGATTCGTACAGACAGACATCCATCATACAATTACACCAGATCCATACTGACATAGCCAGCATACAATTACACAGAGACCCATACTGACAGAGAAGCATCATACAATTACATCAGATCCATACAGACAGAGCAGCCATCATACAATTACACCAGATCCATATTGACAGAGACAGCATACAAACAC
>JADBJO010013953.1:7500-20000 GCA_016801955.1 Conus betulinus | reverse complement strand
CATGTTAAGAGGCAGAGTTACTTAAAATTCCTCTTGAAATTGGTTTAATTTTCCGCCTGTAGTACCTCAATTTAAAACAAACGTCGATTTCAGTATGTTCGGATAATTTTGAGACATCAGCTGTGAGAAGAACAAAACATATTTATTGAACTATCACATGAGCTGAGCCATTCAATGAAGTGAAGAATAACTCTATAATTAAGTTAGTTTCTCAGTGAGTTGACTGCAGGTAGGAACTGAAAACCAAAATTAAAAAAAAGAAATAGTTGGTGCATTTGCCAAGCAACAGGGACAAATAAAGTCCACGGGAAAAAAACTCGACACGTTTTTGGACCTCTTAGGTCTCATTCGGGCAAGTTAAACAACATTCAGGATATGAAAACGAAACATGAGCAATCACTTATGTTCTCATATTCGGCGCAAGACGGGCTTTGATTAATAAAGAACATCAATAATCATTTTATAGCACATCCATTGCTCAGCTAACATAGTAGCAATCGTACATTTATCGTATGAGCTGCTGGGGATAAAGTGACAATGTTTGGAATATGTCTGTACAAAATCACCACCAAAAGGTGTACAACTTGGCGATGCGCTGCTTGTGGTGATATTTGCACACATGAGTAAATAAAGAGCATCAGTTACGCCATGCCTAATTTGTCTCTAGTCTCCTTAGCAAAGTCTTCCGTGACGTTTCTTCATTTTAGACTAATGAGGGGCTTGGGGTGGAGTGTTTTTAACACTGCTATGCTTAGGGTTTGTTCATTTCATCTGCTAAAGGCATTAAAGAAAATCTGACGCTATTATATGTGCCCTAAATAATCGAGTGAATAGACAATGAAATGATTTTCTGCCTCTAGTGCGAATACTCCTTGACTTCCATACCACGACAGTTTCTTTACTTCAGCAGTTTACATGTTAAAAAAAAAGTCATTGAAAATAATTGTGTCCCAGCTGGCTATATCCGAAACCTTGTCAAGAGACAGAACTGCGACTTCATCCAACAAACCGCATCAAAAGATCAAGGATCGAGACAAAGTCATGGGCATTCAGTTTGATGTGCGATACATCGGCGCTCTCTTTGTCAGAAATTAACGTGACAACCCCATGTAACAGGCTGTGATATTCTACATGCAGCAATTTTGAATACTGTCCACTGTCTGAGCTAATGGTGCAGCTTTTCTACTGTCTGTGCTGACGTCTTGGCTGTGGGGAGTCACTGTTCTCCTTGATGCAAAGGCTGCTGGCTTCCTTGAATACTTACCTACCATTTGTGTGTGTGTGTGTGTGTGTGTGTGTGTGTGTGTGTGTGTGTGTGTGTGTGTGTGTGTGTGTGTGTGTGCGTGCGTGTGTGTGTTTGTGTGTGTGCATATATATATGCACACACACAAACACACACACGCACGCACGCGAACACACACACACACACACACACACACACACACACACACACACACACACACAACACACACACACACACTCGCTCACACACACTCACACACCAACGCCTCCACACACATCTCTGTGAACTCTCTAATAAACACGCTGGCACTACCCCACTGATGAACACACACACACGCACACACACACACACACACACACACACACACACACACACACACACACACACACACATACACACTCTTTCCCACACACACTCACACACCAACGCTTGCGCACTCATGATGTCCATGGATACTCTTATTTACATGCTGGCATCACCCCACTGATGATCACACACCAGAGCACACACGTCTACAGTATACGCTGGGGACCCTGAGAGATTCAAAGTCTTCTCAGTTGACATGTGTTTTTCATCTTTTGTGTCTGTTATTGGAAAGGCCCTGTATAAGTTTGCCCCAATATCTAGAAGTCTTCGCAATGTTGGTCTTGAAATTATTCCAATGTTTTGTTTGGTTGGTGATGTTTCTTGCTCTTCGCTTAAGTCTGGATGTACGGCCACTTCCTCTCTTGATATTCAGATCTGAAAGATGGTCTATGGCATAGTGGCTTTGCTCTTGTTTGCTTAGGTGATTCTTCAGATTTCTTATCACATCAGATCGGCCAAGCAGTAATCCAGTTCTTATTGTTGCCTTGCCAGCCCAGTGTGTCTGCTCTCTCGTTCCCTCTCCAGAGAGAGAGAGAGAGAGAGAGAGAGAGAGAGAGAGACTTCCCTTGTCTGGTTGCCAGAAAAACAAACTTTCACAGCTCCGATAAAATTTCGATCGTTGTGACAGACCGCTTTTTGTCCAATCACAGTTTTTACAATAACTCTGCTTACCAGAGTGAGTTTACTGAAAATCTGGTTAGTGTTCACCTGTACACCATATAAGCCGAGTGAGCGCAACCTCTGAAGAAAATCCAGCTAGTTCGCCTGCACAGTCCAGCCAACGAGGGACTCAGTTCAGTTGTTGTGAAAGCCAGGTATGTTGAGTTAGTTAACAAATTGAGAGTCTAAATCGAAATCGTTTCTCCCCACGGTTATGTATTTGTAACTTCCTCAGCGCCAGTGAAGGTTTTTTTGTTTTTTTTTTTTTAAAGAAAAGAGAGAAAACATTCATGGCTTTGCTATGCTTTCAATTTGCTACGGTGTAGGAGTAAATTATCGTTTAAAACTCCGTCGGATAGAAAGAAGAGGAAGCATGCTGTGATCGAAATAGGACATGGCTTATGATTTATTATTGTTTAAAAAGGGAAAAAACAAAGTTGTTGTTTATTCTTTGCTAAAGGGTTACGATGGTGAACTCCGGAGGTGAGCAATGGAAACTGTCGTGTGTTTATGGTGTTCCCGAATTCATTTCTTCTTCTTCTTCCTTGTCTAAAGCCGGGCCAAATTGGTGTTGTAGGCTCTGCTGTTTAGTTGAGTGCCAGCTGGCTGGATGGCTTTTTTGCGTAAAACAGGATTTAAAACTATTTACATGTACAAATCTAGTGTGAATTTCCATTAGTGACCAGCCTTGGGGGGCTGCAGGTCACTGGAGCTGCAGCGCAGGCGGCTGAAGAATGCCATTACTGTTGGAGCTGTAGTGGTCTCACTAGAAAGTTTATTCCACTCCCTCACTGTTCGGGGGTACGAAGGAGTTGTGCAGAGCTGGGTGTTTTTGAGTGCTCCTGGAAGATGCGAGTGACAGTGTCTGGTGTGCGTTCAAAATAGCAGTTGCAGCCATAGTGAGCGCTTCTCTCTGGACCTTTTCCAGGAGGTCAATGTATTGTCTCTTGTAAGGGTCCCAGACAGTGGAAGCGTATTCTAGTGTAGGACGAACCATAGTCATATAGGTGGCTTTTGCGGACCTCAGCGGTGCAGTTTCTGCGGAGAAAACCCACTGACCTGTTCCCTTTGGCTGCCACCGTTTCAATGTGCTTGGTCCAGGATAGGTCCTTTGTCATGGTTACTCATAAGTACTTGGCTGAGGATACTGCTTCCAGGGTTTGTTCATGAAGAGTATATGCAGAGCAGAAAGAAAGGTGTCTGCCTGGCGAGATGTGGAGTGTGTTACACTTTCCTGCGTTGAAACCTCATCTGCCAAGTGTCTTCCCAATCTGCCAGGCGATCAAGATCAGCTTGCAGCAAGGACTGATCCTTGGCACTGCAGACATTCCTATAGAGGAGAGCGTCATCTGCGAACAGCCGGGTGTTGGAGTCCTTGGCTACATCAGGAAGGTCATTTATGTACGCAAGGAAAAGAAGTGGACCCAAGACAGTGCCTTGGGGGACACTGGAGAGGACAGGGGCAGGAGATGAGTGTACGCCTTCGAGTACCACTTGCTGCGTTCTGCTGAAGAGGAACGACTGTATCCAGCCAAGGGTGTTGTTCCAAACTCCATAGTAGTGCAATTTCCGCAGCAAGCGTTGGTGAGGGACCTTGTCGAAGGCCTTGGAGAAGTCTAGGAGCACTACATCTACTTGCACACCCTGGGAGAGTCTCTTAACAATGTCATGATTAGTGACAATCAACTGTGTCTCGCAGTAGCGTCGTTGGCGGAAGCCATGCTGACAGTCAGTGAGAACTTGGTGGAGGTCGAAAAAAAATCCATTATGTTGCTGTGTACAATGTGTTCTAGCACTTTACACATGACAGAAGTCAGAGACACTGGTCTGTAGTTAGCTGGCAGGCTTCGATCACCCTTTTTGAATATCGGGACAATGTTGGTCTGTTTCCATCGGACGGAACTTGTTCAGTGTCGACAGAGAGTTGGAAGAGTTTAGTGAGGAGAGGAGACAGTTCTGAAGCTGTGGTTTTTAGAACGAAAGCTGGAATGTTGTCTGGTCCCGTGGCTTTGCAAGGCTGGAGATTTAGAAGGAGTTTCTTAACGCCGGCTTCGCTGACTTGTACTGGGGCATATCAGGATAAGGACTTGGTCCTTTGTCTGGGATACTGGTAGTATTTTCTTGTGTAAAAACAGACTGGAACTGATCTCCCAGAACCTCTGCCTTATTCTGACGATTGCTCCTCAGAAAGCCCTGCTTGTCTTTTAGAGGTGCCACTCCCTCGGCTTGTTTCTTGCTCTTCACGTAGGACCAGGAGCGTTTGGAGTTGGTACGGAAGTCTTCGCTTATCACATCTTCCAAATACTTGTGGCTTGCCTGTCTGATCTCATAATGGGTCTGGGCCTGGAGTCACCTGTACCTGTCCATGTCCCTCTTCTTCCCAGTCCTGCATGCTTTTTATGGGCTCGCTGCTGGCGTCGAATGGCTCGACAGATTGAGGTGTTGATCCAGGGGTTGGTGTGCCTTGCAGCAGAGGTCTTGGTTGGAACATGTTTCTCCACTTCTTGAAAAGCATCTCCTTGATGTCCACCCACATTTGCTCTAGCATGTTTGGTGCTGAGGGATCAGGGTACTGGTAGGTATTGGCAAACTCCTGCACATCTTGACGCATCCCTTCAACGTCGGCTTTCTTCCACAGGAAGATCTTCCGCCGAGGTGGTCTGGGTCGATGTGGGGCAAGGGTCGTGTCGTAGAGGACGATGTCGTGGTCACTATTGCCAGTGGACGGTAAGGGTGGGAGGTCAGTATAATGTCTTGTGTGATCTTGTCTTTTCTAGTGGGAAAATCCACCATCTGCTCCAGGTCGTAATCAGCGACAATGTCCAGGTATGTCTGATTTACTCTTGATGGGTACCGTTTGTTAGCAGTTGTGAGTGCCTGCCAGTCAATGTCTGGGGAGTTGAAATCACCAGCTATGGTAAGGACGTTGCGGCCTGCCTTACGTTTAATTTGTCCATTTCTGCCTTAGTGTCCTCCTCCATGTATGTCATTTGATTTATACTGTGGGATGCCACACGAAATCCTTCTAGATTCCGATGTGGGCAGCTAAATGGAAACCTTTCTCATATGTATCTACTGCTGATGGATGCCAATGATGAATAATCTTTTTCTTATGTATTTATTTCTGATGGATAGGAATGAATGGAGGTCATATTGAGAGTTATTTAAAGCCAGCTTATGCTACGTTATGTTATGTGATGTATAGTGAACATCTACCTGGCGTTAAACAAGAATGCGCAAAGATTGTGTCATGTATGTGAAATGAATATTGATAACGGGAAATAGTTTGCTTTTGATAAAATGAAAAAAACGAATGATGAATGAGAATGTTTTCTCTTGAGAGGTAGTGGTCTTTTAAAATGTTCAAAGATTATTTTATGATCTTGTGAAATGATCAAAAAACTTTTGTTTGTGAACGAGAAGAGAGAAGTAATGATACACTGATTATACTTTCGCTCATTGTGAAGGTCTATATGGTAGTATTTCCTCGCTAACGCGAAGGTTGTGATATTGAAGAAAGATGACGTCTCAGCGTGTTGAACTTTTGAGATAGTGGTTTTGAAAGAAGTAAAGTGTTTGTTTTTATTTAAACCTTGTCGATTTTTTGCTGTAGATAAAGCGCTCTGTTTACGATAAAAATAGGAAGCCATTATTAACTGTGGATGAGATTAAAAGACTATGGATAGTAGGCTGGATAATCCAAGAAGTCTTCTCTGTTCCCCAGGCTGAGTTTGTCCCTGGTGTAGGAACTGGTTGTCCCTACCACGGGTCCGGGGCCTGTTGTGTGTCCCCATTTCTCCACTGTGCCGGGTGTGCGAGAGGCTGGTGCATGCCAGTATAGACCCAACAAGCCAGCTGAGCCAGCGCCTCTTCTGCGAGATAAGTCGTCGCTTCGGGATTCGAGACCCTAAGTCCTGTTCGCCAGCTGCGCCCTGCACTGGTCCCGCCTAGTCAGAACCACCGCCTGTGGTGACAATGACCTGCAGCGTCATCGTCGTTCCTGCGCGTCGTGAGAACCTTCGTGTCGTCGATCTTGCGCATAGTGAGACCCTTGTTGCTGTGCAGTAACAGAGCCACAGCTCCTGGAAGTGGAGGCTGGTGTCTCAAAAGTAGCAGAGTGCTACTTCAGTGTGATCGGGCTGAATCATAGTTTTTTTGGGGGGTAGGAACTGGTTACTTCCTTGTGGACAGAGACGTCCCTGCATCGTTCCATCGTCACTTGCAAGTCACTGCCCCTGTTGACAGTCGCAGTGTCATCGCGTCGACTTTGTTCTCTTCACCTGCGTCTACCCCTACTTGCAGACTGCGCCCCCTTAGGCCAGACAGTGCCTGTGACAGACTGCTGGTTTGAGCGTCGCGCATTATACATACATACATTAATATCGCACACCCATAGTTGGGGTGTGCTCCATGTGTGTTATTCATGTTTATTGATGTTGATGTTTTGTACGTGTTGGATGGCCTAGGCGACACAGAAAAAATAAGAAAAGAATCGCGGTTGTGTTGTCTGGCTGTCTGTGTGTGGTTGAGTGAGTGTGTGTGTGGTAGGAGAGCGCGAGCACGCATCCATATTTCTGGGAGAGTCAGACACGCAGACACACATGCACCAAGTACCCCATCCGTAACAATCGTCTTCACAAGAAAGCGTGTGAAATGCAAGTTGATGGTCTTCGATCGAATGTAGGAAGAATGTCAAACTCCGCGCTGCGTTCTATGGCGTTGTCGTCTATAAAATCGAAGGCAGGAACAATCAGGCCGTTGTGATCCTTCAGTTGACAGCGATGTCCATTCATGCCCCTGTTACCGAGATCCCCAGCTCACAGCGCGGTGTTCAGGAGACAATGTCCGTCGCAGGTCAACGGGGACAGGAGAAGGGCCGAGGAACATCGGAAGCAAAAGGCAAGTGAGGCTGCCTCTTCCCTGTCCGGTCTGTTCTTACTGACCCCTGCCAGTTTGATCTACAATGGCGACAGAAGCGACAACAACAATGAGGATTCCTGTGCTGACACTTGTCAGTATTCACACCGACCCACCTCCTGTGTGCCTATGCCTGCACAGAGTTCGCTGTACCACGATGGAACACGACACATCGACATGACACCGCGCGACACAGACAGTGAGTCAGTGATAGACTTTCCCACCTTAGACTTGCCATCCGACACGGATGGTGACAAGCTGTTGTGGTGATGAAGTTGGTGTTGATAACCCTGGTGCGGTTTACAATTATGATTCGTCTGTGACTAAATCTACGCAACAAGAAATTGAAACATGTGTTGCAACAGCAACTCCGTGTGATACAGACAGTGGAAGTGATTATGCAGATACCAATACTGGTAAAGCATAGACACCGCATGCAGACATTACAATCACAGGCACAATGGCGTATTTGGAAGAAACGGAACATGAATGATTGCCAGTCAGAACTGAAAGAAGAGGTGAAAGGCTGCACTGCATGTAGCAAGGGGTTGAAAACCGAAATCCTGACCATCCTTTGCGACTATTGCACCGTTGTAACTGCTGATAAACATTTGGAAAATCCGACTGGCGGATACATGTTCTCTCCTTGAATGTACATGTCTCTACAATTCTGTGATCTGGAGTCCAATTGCGATGTACTTTATTGTAAGGTATTGTTGATGTTGATTTTTTTTTCGCTGTCCCAACCTCTGCGTCACCTCAGAGGCAGTGCACCCACGCCGCCCATTCCGACACCCCGTCCACAGCCACAGTCTGGTCGGCCCCGCCGCAGCCCCGGCAATCCACAGGGAGCAGTCAATGTCAAGTCGTCAAGAGGCAACCCACTGGAGGAGACACTGCACTGCTGCCGAGTCACTTCGGTGGTGTTCAGTGGCGCCTGTTGTGATCTAACATACGCAGGACACCACCTACTAAGCCCCCTATTGACGACAGTAATTGCTTAGTCGCGGAGCTCGCGTAAGTGAGCTCTCCCTCCAATTGCGCTACCACGTCCGTCCAGCGACAGCCCCCATGGACTCGCCGATACCGGTGACACCGACGGAACCAAACCAAGACCAAAGACGTGGAGAGGACATCGAAGTTGTGGTCACCATGAGAGCAGGACATGAAGGGCCACAGAATTTGAGACTTTTTTATATGCTGATCGATGAGAATGAGGATGATTAAGATGATGCTACGGATTTCCATTTCGGTCTGAGACTACATGACAGGGCTGTACACTACGCTTCCTTTCATAATATATCCCCGGCATCAACCAGGCCCGAGAGATACACAGCACCTGCAGTGTTGGTCAGGAAATTTGAGCAACGGTCTCAGAAACACATCCATTATGTGGATGAAACTCGACTGTGTGGTCCCAGTATTCCCAGCTGAGTCCGCAGCAAACTCAACTCTGGGTAGGAGCCGGTCGGGGCAGATGTTGATGTTGATTTCTAATTTTTGTGTATGTACATCCCCCCATTCCCTTTGTCTCCTAACTTTGTGAATGGGCTAGGTAAAGCTTATCACAATAAACATCATTCATTCATCATCATCATCATCTCTCTCTCTCTCTCTCTCTCTCTCTCTCTCTCTCTGTATGTGCGTATGCATGTGCGTGCGCGTGCGCGCTCGTGTGTCTATTTGTCTGTATATGCGTGTGCGTGTACGTGCACGCACATGCGAGTTATGCTGGTTCTAATTTCTTGTTGATTTATTTCCAGACAAAGACACTGTCTGTACTCCCTGCTGAAGATTCACCAGTTTTAATGTTCACAGGAGCATTACAGCAGAGTCATGTCTTCGACCTCCACCAGTCCATCTCCAGAAAGAACCCAAACCATGGTCACATAAATGTGATAAAAAGAATTCGACGATCTTTGCGTCGCATGGAAAAATTACAGAATATTTGAAATCGCTCAAAAGCCAGGGCATAGTATGTCATTTGATATGCACGTAGTATTTCAGAAAGAAATTTGGAACACGTGAAAAATTCAGTCTCTTTCCAACAGGACTGAGGTTGTCTTGAAACTTGTAGAATCATCACGTAGCTTTGCACCTTGTAAATGCAGGAAATAAACGTACTTCATACATGTCGAGCAAAACTCAAGTCTATCAATCTGAAGCATATTACAATGCAAAAAAACTCGATTTGAATGCGAGAAAAGCTCAAAACCTATCCACAGTGAAACACTGGCTTGTTAATCACGTATATGATGGAACCAACACACGGCGAAAACAATAGTGAATTACAGGCACAATGAAACGTAAACTTGATATACACCTTGTAGAACATATGGAATGTCGGGGAAACAAAGTCATTACGGAACATTACATAATGGAACCCGCATTATATAGATCAGACATGATACAACATAACACTCTGGAACGATGACATGGTTGAAAAGGAGAAACAGTATATAAACTAAAGTGGTTAAACGTGTATTATTATTATTCCTCTCTAGCGACTGTCACCTGGTTGTAGGGGATCCTGCATGCACTGATACCAACAGGAGTCTAGTAATCATGTCAGATATCACCGATTGGGAAACGTCTGCGAGGGAGAAGGGACAAACTAGTTGGCAGTCGAACAGGGGAGGAAGTCTGGCCCCCTAAGCGTGTGGCGCATTTTTCGCTCATTTGAATTCAACAGTAAATCACACCGCTGGGAGTACAGAGACAGTAACAAAAGTCGAGAGAAAAACAGACGGCTAGCAGACCCAGCAACATTCACATTCACAGAGCAGCCCAGATGACCTTCCCAGATATCTTTTTTTTTCTTGCAGGTGGCTGAAGTCAGCAACAATAGACACAGGCTAACACCTGTATGAATGTACTGAAAGAACCGTCATAGACCTACCTAGACCTACCAAGACGTACCTAGACCTCTTTAGACCTATCCGGCAAGTAGGGAGCACAGACTCTTAAAATTGTCCTTTACTCTCAATCGCCATCCTAAGAAAATCAAACCACTTCCTAAAGTGAAATAACAGAAGAACAGTAAACTGGGTTGTCTGCTTCATGCTGACTGATTAGTGTACAGCAACAGTCGGCACTCATCGAAAATACGTTAACATTTTCAAGGCCTGCAGTCTGGCATTAATGAAAGCATCAGCTGAGACCATCCTGAGGCGAGTCGGAACAACTAGATCATTTTAGGTTAATGAACTCCAACACTGAAAGGAACATCAGTCTTACAATAGAAATTGTAGGGTTTTCATACAAGCAACAAGAACATCAGTCTTACCACAAAAACTGTAAGGTTTTCATACAAGCAACAAGAACATCAGTCTTATCATAGAAACTGTAAGGTTTTCATACAAGCAACAAGAACATCAGTCTTACCATAGAAACTGTAATGTTTTCATACAAGCAAAATGAACATCAGTCTTACCATAGAAACTACCGGCAGCAGACCCCACACTGACTCGCACCAGTCACCCCTCCCAGCAAAGCGACGGAACAGCAACTGCCTCTCTAGGATCCCAATCCAAAGGGGGAACCTTTTTAATGCTGATTATTGACAATACTATATCTAGCGGCAGCAAGGGTCCAACAGACACGCCAGGAATATTTGAGTACAGATATGAAATACAGATCCCTGGGGTATGAAGTCTAGGGGTATAACACAATAAAAAAAACTTTGGGACCTCAGTTGCGCGGCCGGGGACCTGTAGCAACGAGTAAGCGAAAACAGGCAAGGGAAACGATGGGGAGTCTCTCATCAACATTAACCATATGGACATATATATTAAATTCAAAAGCAATCATCATAGCATATCAACTCAAAAAAAAAAAAAAAAAAAACAAAAAAAACAAAACAATGACTCTCCAAATGTGCATAAATGGGTGATGATACATAGCGTGTGTGTTTGTGTGTGTTCAATCCCAGTAGGCATCGTGTCCCTAGAAACCGAACACCCAAGTCACAGCTCGGCACAGAATGGGGCAATTGGTCTCTGCTTAGTCACTCAGGCTTAGTCTCTGCTTAGTCACTCAGGCTGTCTTGGCGCTTAGACTTAGGCGGCGTCCATGACTAGGCACGCTGGAATAGGGTTTTTGAACAACGCACTGATTCACTGGACGATCAAATGTACATGACGGAACAACGAACGATGAAACATTTCGGACGTGACACGAGACCATGGTGGTGTGGATGGCGATGGTGATGTTTGGCAACCCTCCCGTCGACTCCCACGCCCCAATCCGCGCCGCTGCAGTAGGGGACTCTTGAAGCGGCTGCTGCGCGGGACTGGGGGGGGGGGGGGGGGGGGGGGGGAAGGAAAGGAACAACGGGGACGGAGAGTGCCGGATGGGCTGTTCCAGGACAGGGATGTAGAACCGTCTCCAGGCAGGGCTGTGCAGGCTTCTCCTTGACGGTCCCCTGTGACGCTGCTCACCTGTAGCGAGGACCCAGCGACCTACGGCAGCGTCACTCCTAGGCCCAGACTAAGGCTGCGGGTCACTTGATTCAAAGGCCTGGAACAGAGAGCTATAACCCGGGCTACGATATGTCTAACCCATACCAATGCATATTGTGTGTGTAGAAATGTCCATGTATGCACACTCCCAATACACACACACACACACACACACACACACACACACACACACACACACACACACACACACACACACATATATCGACTATGGCTCTCGTTTACCGCAAGGCCGTCGTCACGCAAATAAAACCCCAAAATCCAGATTCCAAGGAAGCAAGGGAGGGAATCCGAGCCATGCACGGGTTGACTGCGCCAGCTAGTATTATATCCTGTAATGTCGACTGATGCAAACAAACACTAACTTCTCTGCTCGGACTGAAAACGTGGAATGGTTTCCCATGAACGAGGGGAATCTTCGGGTAGATATTCCCACAGTAAGTTTCCCGCCTTATGCTATAACTGTTAACAATTCAGAACAACAAGGCATTGGAACCAACACAGAGAGGCAAAAAAAAAAAAAGAAAAAAATTTATACCCATTTTTAAATGAACGAAAAGACAACCATCAAAATGAAAGAAAGAGGAGAAAGAGAGGAGAGAGAGAGGGAGAGAGAGAGAGAGAGAGAGAGAGAGAGAGAGAGAGAGAGAGAGAGAGAGAGAGAGAGAGAGAGAGAGAGAGAGAGAGAGAGAGAGAGAGAGGGAGAAAAAAAGAAATGGTACTAATTGTTAACGTTACTTAAGGCCAGGATTCAAACCTGACCCCCTCAAAAACCGTAAGCATTTAACACAAGGATGGGGTGAAGGATGAAAACAAATCAAGAAAAACGATAATTT
>JADBJO010013953.1:0-2500 GCA_016801955.1 Conus betulinus | reverse complement strand
AAATTCCAAGGATAAGTACCGAGCACCATTCCAGCAACTTACAGAGCAGCTAGGTGTTGCAATAACTGCAAGAAATATTGAATTATAAACAAAGCTTTCTCTTATGTCTCAGATTATAGAAATAGGGGGGTAACAAGCCTTCATATCTGCAGTGGTAGATGATTCTGCCTAACTGACAGTATGTGCTTGAGTGGGTGAATGGGGAATAAATAAATGCTTCTCAAAATGAACCTTCAGCAAGCTTATAGTCTCCAAAGCGGGAGACCATCTCCAATGGGGAGAAAGCTCACTAACATATAACTCCTGGTCAGATACCGGTATTTCGAAACCTGATTGTTTCTCCTCAGTGACCGAATCATCTACCACTGCAGATATGAAGGCTTTTTTTCATGATTTTCTTTTGCTTCTTAGGTGGCACCTTTAGTTAGTGTTTTGAAGGCTCAACAAACATACTATGGTATTGCACACCAGCCTTTTTCTGGTATAGCATTCTTCTTAAAACCGAAAAGGCAGAGGAGTCAAATTACCACTTTCCGCGGTCACTGAGGAGAAACAATCAGGTTTCGAAATACCGGTATCTGACCAGGAGTTATATGTTAGTGAGCTTTCTCCCCATTGGAGATGGTCTCCCGCTTTTTGGAGACTATAAGCTTGCTGAAGGTTCATTTTGAGAAGCATTTATTTATTCCCCATTCGCCCACTCAAGCACATACTGTCAGTTAGGCAGAATCATCTACCACTGCAGATATGAAGGCTTGTTACCCCCCTATTTCTATAATCTGAGACTGATGTCACTGTTTGCACGTGCGGATTGGCTGCACGTATCGTTCGGTTTTTTGGGTTGTTTACAGTTCAGGGTGCGTTTGCTGACAACGATTTCCATTTGTGCCTGCAGTTGTTTACTATTTCTACTTTAGTATTTAGGGTTGCTAAGTATGGTTTGCATAGTATTAACCATTTTTTCTGTTGAACATAGGTTGCATCTTTTTGAAATGTTGTTGTAATGGTGATGCCCTTTTTATGATTTTCCAGGATATGTTATAGTTTATTTTTTTGTCTTTAAGTCTCCAAATATATTTGCTCAGTTCTGTTTGGTTTTTGTATTTTTCTTTGTTGAATGACTGTTTATGGTTTGCGTATCTGGTTTTGAAGTGATTTTCAGTGATCCCTATGTATGTTTCTTTTTCATTTTCTGATGTCACAGTGGCTTGGTATACAATGTTGTTATAGAGGCATTTGTTGCTTAAGGGACACTGTTCTTTTTTAGCACAATTGCAGGATTTCCTTTCTTCACCCTTCTTTGCTGTGTTGCTTTTCATTTTGTTGGATGAATCAATTATATTTTTAAGGTTAGGCATGCATGAATATGATAGTTTGATGGTGTTCTTGTTGATATTTGGACAATTTTGTGTTCTTTTGGGAAGGATGCTGTCAAAATTTTGAAAAATTCTTTTCCTACGTTTGTTTTTACTCGTCCATCATATGGAGGGGTTGTACCATGTGATTTTCCTTTTCCTGCTGCTTTTTGTTTTTGTTCATGTTGTTATCTGGGTTGTATTGTAGTTTGTAGCTGTAACCACTTTTTTGCAATGCCTCTTGGTATTCTGCTGCTGCATTGTTGAATACTCTTTCATTATGTGACAGATTAGATAATCTCTTGTTTATGCCATTGGGTATGGTTTTTAGTATAGATGGTGGGTGGTTGCTATTGATGTTTACATAAATGGGTGTGTCATTAGGTTTCTTGTATGGTTTATATATGTGGTTGTTGAGGTCAAATGATAAAAAAAAATATTCGTGAAGGCTGACAAAACCAGTAATTACTACAAAATGGAACCAAACGAGTACTCACAACTTCTTGATAAAAACATTCAGAAAAACTACAAAAAAAGCTGATGATAAAACCACACACAACAACATCCGAAAAAAAAAAAAAAAGAACTCATACACCACATGGATCTAGGTGACAGGGTGGAAAAAACTGCAATAAAAGAAGCCTTCATAACCCTTAAAGACCATAAACCCCAATTTCCACAACAAACCCACATGTAGACTAATAAACCCATCTAAATCTGAACTGGGCAAAATAAGTAAGAAAATCTTAGAAAAAGCCATAAAAAAAAACATAAAATCAAACACTGAATACAACCTCTGGAAGAACACATATGAAGTTATCCAATGGTTCAAAAACCTTAACAAACAGAAGAACACAGTATTCATCACATTCGACATAGTAGACTTCTACCCATCCATAGACGAAGAGCTACTCACTAAAGCTCTGAAATTTGCTAATAAACACACAGACATAACAGGGTCAGAAATGGAAATCATTTTTCACACCAAGAAAACTTTACTCTACAGCAGAAATGATACATGGATCAAGAAAACGAATAAAAAACTCAACATTTGATGTGACCATGGGATCGTATGACGGTGCCGAAACATGTGAACTAGTCGGACTGTTTATACTATCCAACATCCAAAAGCAACTCGGAAAACA
>JADBJO010013952.1:32500-50011 GCA_016801955.1 Conus betulinus | reverse complement strand
ACATACTGAGTTGTTTGACGACTGTCCCCGCTGACTGGATCTCTGGAGCAAGACTGGCTGTTCTCTTCACTGGCGTCTAGAAGATTCAAAACTTTTACAATTTGTTTTCTTTTGGTTTCATCTATTCTTCAATCTTGTTGTTTTCCTCATTTCATTGTTTTCCTTTACCACAATTCTAAATTTCGTCTCATTCACATTACAAATACAATACAATAAACTCTTGGAAGTTCACATTACATTTTGAATTAATGCCAGATGAATTCATAAAACTCATTCATTCTTCCATATTATTTACAACATACTTGCATAAAAAAAAAAATAAAAAAAAAAATGACAGAGAGACAAACAAACAAGACAGGGAGCGGGACCTATGGCGGGAGCGCCACATCGGAAATCTCCGCTAGTCGACTGAATGTTAGTCGGCGGCAACTCGTTCCGTTCCGGACCCGACTTGATGTTTTTAAAAAAAAAATAAAAAAATAAAATAAACAATTTGCTTCAATCCTTGAAGTATCGCTTCCGGAATATCCGACTCCAACATTTATCCAAATATGACCGACTTCAAGACAGAACTAGATACATATGTCAAGTCTACAAGTAGCTCCCCAAACAGAGCCATTACTAAACATCCAACTTAAAATAAATGACCTCAATGCCACTTAAATACGTATTGACCGAATAAATACCAATCCCATTTTGGCGTACAAGCTCTCCAACCCAACGAGAATACAACACACCATATTTATACATATATATATTTACCAGAACGGCGGGTGAAGACAAAAGAGAGAGCTACTGGCAAGCTTCACTCAGCGAAGAGCCCAAAGCCCCACCAGTAGATGCGCCACCCCAACGAAGGAAGTGAGAGTCTGGGACGACTCGGAAGAATGTTGTTGGTAGCCCAAGGATTGAGATCCTTCCCAAGTTCAGCGGACTGCCTTCCGCCCAGCGAAGGGTTCCGGCCCGGTTCCGCAACTCTCCACGACGAAGTGGAAAAACAAATATGGCTACCAACGGAGGACGTGGCCTCTTACCGGAAAAGCAAAAGCAAAAAGAATGAGAGCGCCGAACCCTGGCATAGCGAAGAAGGTTCTCCCCCTCCACCCTACATAAAACACATACTCACATTCAACCCACGCTAAGCATTAACAACACACTCTACGCACAGAACACGTGCAAGACACTTCCCTGCACAGTTATTAAAATGACAGCACACACACACACACCTTCACACCCAGGTCTAACTCTTCCCTCTCACACTACACCTATGTGAGGGTTTACTGAGGGGATGCATGATCCACACGGGCGGTGCACAACTGAATGTGACAGAGGAGCAACCCCCCTCTCCTCTGCACTCCACATACTATGTGCAAGCTGCTGTCAACCTCTGTGACGAACAGCCCATTAAAACATATAAGTTCAAACACTGGTCCGCCCGTGACAATACCCCCCACCAAAAAAGCTTGTGCCAATGAGGCACAGCTTGATGCAGCCCCGAATGGAACTGGTCTAAATATACGACCGTGCATAATAAAACCAATTATCCACCTTCACATATCAGAAAAATCCTGAATGGTGCACACAAGCTGCTACTTTTATCGCACACACTATACACACCTTTTTTAAAAGGGGTTATACACAGTCACTTCCCTTTTTTTTACAACACTGGTCATACTCCATTGGACCTAAGACATTCGACTCAGGTAGTCAGCTTCCACATTGCAGCGTCCAGGGATATGTTGAAAAGAGAAGGCAAGACTCTGCAGTTCAATTGCCCATCCCATAAGGCGTCGGCTGACAGGCCGAATGCGATGCAGATAGGCAAGGGGATGGTGATCCGTCTGGAGAACAAACTCCCGCCCGTACAAGTAAGGGTAGAATCGGCGTGTGGCCCATACCTGCAAGGCACTCTTGCTCTCAATAGTGTGGTAATTCTTTTCCGCTCCCACTAGTTTAGTTTCTTACTTGCGAAGGCGATGGGTAACAATCCTTTCCCTTGATCCTGCAAGAGTACTGCCCCCAACCAGTGTGCTGGACGCGTCTGTTCTGAGTACAAATGGCTTCTCAGGGTTCGCCAACTGGAGGACGGGTTGTTGGAGAATCGCTCCCTTGAGTTTCTCGAATGCAGCTACGTCTGCATCTCCCCACATCAGCGTTTCTGGCTTTCGAGCTCCAGTTTTGTCTGTCAGGGGTTTTGCCACTTCAGCGAAATGGGGAATGAATTTGCGGTAGTAGCCAACGAGACCAAGGAACGAGCGTAATTCCCTCTTGGTCTTTGGTGGTTTGCCTCTTCAATCCTTTGAACTTTGTCGCTTTCAGGAGACATGAATCCTTGTCCCACGACGTGACCTAAAAAGGCAATTTCAGTCTCCCCTATCCGACACTTAGTGGGACGGGCCGCCAGCTGTACCTGTCGCAGACGCTCAAAAAGCATCCTGAGTGCTTCCATGTGTCTCTCCCAGCTGTCAGTGGCCAATAATATGTCATCAATAAAATTGTGGACATCTCTCATCTGCAACGGTTCAAGCACGAGTCTCATTATCCTGCCTGCTGAAGACGGCTCCTGCAGTCTTGAGCCCAAAGGGCATAACTTTGAACCTGAATTGGCCCTCAGGAGTAGTAAAGGCAGTCTTGCTTCTGTCGGGCAGGTTCCATCGGTATTTGCCAATATCCCTTTGCTAAGTCAAGCTTTGTGAAATACTGCGCCTTAGCCAGTTGGGTGAAGATCTTGTCAACGTCCGGAATAGGTTCAGCGTCGAATTTCAACACCTTATTCAGTCGACGAAAGTCGACACAGAACCTCATCTTTCCATCTGGTTTCCTGACCAACAGAATGGGTGAGGAGTAAGGCGAACTACAACGCTCAATCACCCCCATGCGCAGCATATCCTGTATTTCCGTCTTGATGGTTTCTGTTTGAGAATGGGGCAAAGGATACTGTCGCACCCTGACTGGGTCCTCTTGAGTGAGCACTAGAGAACAGGTACCTAAGTTGCACCTTAAGGGTACATCTGAGAGAACATCTTGGTATTCTCTACAAAGGGCTCGCACGTTTTCCCTCTGTTCCCCAGACAGTCCTTCAGCGACCTTTACGTCTTCCCAGGATTCCTCGGATCGTGTAGTCACACTTGAGATGTCAAACGTAACAGGAGGCGTCTCCTTAGTCTCTTCGATGACTACTGGTGCATACCCAGCGCTGCAGGTTTCTCTTCTCTCTCATACTTTTTCAACAAGTTGGCATGTATGAGCTTCTCCTTCCCCTTTATGCGCACAACATAGTCCCAATCGCCGACACGTTTTACAATCTTGAATGGTCCTTGCCACGATAGTTGCAACTTGTTGTGATGCAAAGGAAGCAACAACAAGACTTTCGTCGTCTGGCTCGAACCATCTCTGGCGGGTTTTCTTGTCATAGAAAGACTTATACCGCTTCTGAGCATGTGCGAGATTTCTGTGGGCTAACTCACAGGTGGAAGCAATCTTTTCCTTGAGCTCCAACACATACTCAACTTGAGTCCTGGGTTCACCTGTTGTTTCTTCACGGGTCCCACTGGTCCCTCAATATCGCCATGGGTCCTTTGACTGTACGGCCATAGAGTAACTCAAAGGGAGAAAATCCCATACTTTCCTGTGGAACTTCTCTATACGCAAACAATACAGCCGGAATGAAGCGATCCCAATTCCTGGGTTGCTCTTGCGCCAGTTTCCGTAGCATTTGCTTGAGAGTTCCGTTGAATCTCTCCACAAGTCCATTGGCCTGAGCATGATATGGCGTTGTGTTTCCCGCTGAATCTGAAGAAGTTTATACACTTCAGACATGGTTTCTGAAAAAAATTGGGTTCCCTGATCTGACATTACCTTATCTGGAATGCCCGTCCTCGACCATATTTCCACAAGTGCTTCCGCTACCGTCACTGCATCAATCCTCTTGAGGGGCACTGCCTCTGGATAGCGAGTTGCATAATCCACCGTCACAAGCACGTATCGATGCGATGCCCTCGATCTGAAGCAGGAATAATAGGTCCAACAAGGTCAACCCCGACCTTGCTGAAAGGCGTTCCAATCAGGGGAACTATTCCCAGAGGAACCTTGGTAATTCGCCCCTTGGGAGTAGTCCTTTGACACGCATCACAAGTTCGACAATACTTCCTGACATCTTGAGATATTCCAGGCCAGTAGAAGTCGTGTTGGATTCTTTCCAGTGTACGTCTTGTGCCTAGATGTCCTGCCATAGGAGTATCGTGTCCAAGGCGTAGAACTGTGTTTCGTAACGCTTTAGGCACCACCAACTGGGTTACTGACACATCTCGCGATGCAAATTGTCTGTGGATCAATCCTTGTCGCACGATGAACGACACTGATCCATTCTTCTTGTCCTTGGGAGGTTTTCCTACCATATTCCGAATGGTGTTGATCGTAGGATCCTTACCCTGAAGACCTCGCACGGTAGCTGGATCCAACGTCACCATATCATGCTGGGACAATGGTTTCAGTAGAGGTTTCAAAGCTTCTTTTTCTCTTTGCGCGTTGTGAACGCGTAGTGGCAGCCACAAATACTTCCGGTGGCAACTCGACTGAAATGTCACACTGGTGCGACCATCCTCAAAACATACCGAGTTCCCAATCAGAAGGGAGTACGCTGGCCGCTGTAATGCCACTGCCCATACCTTTCCTTGAAAGTATGGTGTGGAAATATCCACCAGGACAGTACACCTGTTCACCTTTGAAGGAAGATTCGATCCCCGACCTGACATTCTCTTCCACGTGGTGCCTCAGGGGTACCAACTTCTCGTCGACGAATATTGTCGTGGCTCCAGTGTCACGAATGGCTTCAATGGCTTTGCCGCACACCACAGAGGGAAACGTCGGGCAGGATGGGTGTAGTGATCTCACTTTCTCCAAATGCCACCCTTTAGTTTGGGCAAATGTCTTGGTCAACGGGAGTCGCTTAGGACAGTCCTTCACGATGTGGTTGAGGTCACCGCACAAGTAGCACTTCCTCCTAAGTCGTTCTTTCGCATTTCCTTTGGAGAACTTAGCACCACTTTCAGGCTGAGAGGCTTGTCCAGTGTTGGTCTCCTTTGCCTGTTTCCCTCGCTTGCTTGTCCCTGGTACGCTGGCCTAAAATAACGCCGGGCATCTGCGAAAGCTTCCGCAATCCTGATGGCCTGCTTGAATGACTCTGGTTGGGCCTCTCCTAACTTGCACTGTAAGTCAGGTGAAACAGAGTTCATGAGTTGTTCCAACAGGAAACAATCTTTGACATCCATCTTCGCAGTTTCCAACCAATAGTCTAACACTCTGACAGTCTGTCTCCGAACTGTTGGAAAGTTTCATCCGCCATTTTCTTCATGGTGCGGAACTGCCTCCTATATGATTCTGCAGTCATGTGCATCCTCCGGCGCAAAGCAGCCTTCAACTCCTCGTAACTGGTTCTTTGTGGAATGTTGACGAATGCTTCCTTGGCTTTTCCTGTCAAGTTTCCAACAAGATATGCCTTCTGTTCATTATTCAAGTGGAAACTATCTGCCACTGATTCAAAGTGTTCAAGGAAGGTATCAATGGAATCTCCCTCACTGTATACAGGCATGTGTAGCATGGGTGGGGCTAAGTGCAGGTCCACGTTAATCCTGGTTCCCTCGGCACTTTGTGATAATTCTTGAACACCAGGTGATGAAGTTTTTTCTCCCCTGGAGTAATACCCAACTGCTCTAGCACTTCTGTTCTAAGTTGATTCCTTTCCTCTCTCCCATCTTTGCTTGGAACTCCTGTTCCCTTTTATCTCTTGCATCTCTTTCTGCTTTTTCTTGAACCGCCCTCTCTTCTCGCTCTTGTCGCTTTTCTTCCATCTCTTGCTGCCATCGCCTGTTCCTCTTTCCCTTTCCAACCGTCTTTCTTCCATCTCTATTTTCCATCTATTTTCTTCTCTCTTCTCCCTGGCCTCTTTTTCTTCTTTTCCCTTTTCCCTTCTCTCTCTTTTCCCTTCTTTCCTTCTCTTCCTTTTCCCTTTTCCCTTCTTTCCTTCCTTTCCTTTTCCTTTCTTGGCTTCCCTTCCCCTCCTTTCTTCCCGCTCTCTCTCTCCATTGCTTCCTTTTTCTTCTTTCTCTCTCAAGTTTCATCACCATGAAAGGATCCATGGTTGGGTATCCAGAAGTATAAGGCGGAGGTGTAAACCTCTGTAAGTAGTCACCCTGAGAGGGTACTATAGGAGGTTGATGTCTCAAGGCAGAAGGCGGTGGCGTACCACCGTAAGAAGGCCTAATTCCCTGGGGAGTAGATGGCAAACACACTGAAGGGGAAGCAATGATGGCTGGCTGAACCTCGCCTGACGAAAAGACGACTTGTGTAGTTGTTCCAATTGTCACCTGCGTTGTAGTAGGGGACGTAGACATACTTAGTCCCGGCACAATTCCAGTCCCTTTTACCTGGATCTGGTGAGGTAACGACTTTCCCCTGTAGCCATAGTGAACACTATTATGCTCTGCCACTAACTTGATTCAAAACCAAGTAATCAAAAGTGTACACCTTCTCACCGCTAATATAAACTACCAAAGAATGTTTTTTTTTTTTTCGCTTAACAAATTTAGTTTCCACTCTCCTTTGTCAAGAGTATTTGCAAAGATCCCAGCCACCTCAATGCGACCAAATAGGCTAAGTGTATCCTAATGAACTGGATCTCTCAACACAAATCAAAACACTAAGCCTCTTGACCTTGTCAGTGAGAACTTCCAAAAAGTAGGGAATTCATATTCATATGTCTGCCCACAAAACCAAGTGTTACCTGGCAAAATTCGAAAACAATTCAGTCAACTCCCCGTGACTGATCCTTGCCAACCAGTAACCTTAGGTTCCACGCAATCAAAAATGTTTCCCTACACCCACTTCAGCTCCAGAAATGTCTAGTCTCCAAGCAAAAAGTTTTCACTCAACGTGACCAACTGTCTCAACAACGGGAAAGAGAATGACCCAGATTGACATAAAATCAACGGCTGACACCTCAATGTGTCACAAGCCAACGTTGACCCGATTTCCTTCTCTCGACAAATGCTAGTACGCAATGAAGCCCAATCTTCTGAAACTCGCTACACTAGTCGAATCTGAATCTACTAACCCAATGACATCACGGTAAACAACGGACCTCGCAGTAAACAAATAAACGACGGAGCCTGAAGTAAACATATCATACATAGTAAATAAATAACGGATAACGCAACGCTCAAACGACGGAACGCACGCAAAACTGGAACGGTAAACACGCACGACACGTGTACACATCGGCAGCGCAACTATTCTTTTTTTTTTTTTTTTTTTTTTTTTTTTAATATGACCCCAGCATCAACGTCTACCACTTGCACTGCACTATTAGACTCCGGAAGAAAAGGTCGGCAACACGCACGCACAACACGGTTTTTTCCCATGGAACGGGCCCGCAAGTCTGCAAACTTGACTACCGGGTGATTACTTATAGAGTCTATCGGTAAAGTTTAATGATCTAGGTTTGAATTTCTTCAATAAAAAAAAAAAAAAAAAAATCACTTTCTTTCGCTCAGCGCAGGGTTGGCACACCACTCACAACTTTATTGTTCACACCAACCTTTCACTCACCTTAATGTTAGGTAATTAGGCTAGGTAAACAATATAAACTGCTTAAGCGAAAGATAAGAATAGAAAATAGCAGAAAAAGAAAGTCGTTATACTGTGCAAAATATCACTTAGCGCAAAGAGCAACAATTCAACAATTTAGTAATAGAAAAGAAAGCAAGAGGACTGGTCACTCCCTAGCACACTGATTTTGCAAAAAAAAAAAAAAAAAAAATTCCGCAAGCCTACCTACCTCACCTTGCTAAATCAGTCGCAGGCTTGGGTACTGGCAAATGTGACCTACTTCCTAAGTCAGAACAAACACTGACTGACCTTGAAGACTCTGCACAAGCAAAACCTACTGGTCCAAAAATAACCTCCCCCCTTTACTTTGCCCAATACTATTTTAAATAAAATATAAAACTACGGTAATATAACTAACGCGACTAACCGATGGTACAAACGAACAAACACCACTCGGATCCGGAATTGAACGCCGACGACGTTGCCAAGTAGCGCAAATCTCCACTGCGGCAAATCCCGATCCGGTAACCCGCTCCCGGCTGAAGGGTTCCCCCTACACTCTAGAACCCCTCCCCAACCAACCTCCCCCTACTACACTAACACAAACACAAACACGCACCTCCGGGAGCGCGGAAGGCAAGTAAGGGTCAAGTGCTGCTCAAATTAGTACCCACTGTCTGTACTACCTGACCTCAATCCCGGACGAGCCCCCATATCTGTCAAGGGTAAAAGACCCTGTCAGGGGAATGAGGCAGGGACAGACAAAGAGCACAGAGAGACAACACTAACCACTCACTATCTCCAGACCACTCCAGGAGGTACGGAACAAACATATATTATTAAATTTTAAATATACAAATTTACCCAAACATATCAAGCATCCCAATCACTCACACATACATTCCATTTATGGAATGGGGCACCTATCAAAGAAGAGGGAGGAAAGACAGGAAAAAGAATAACTACAAAGAAAAAAAAAAAAAGAAAAGAAGAGTGCAGATCCTATCAGGAGCTAACTATCGCTAAGGGACAAAATAACCCGATAGAGGGGAGCCCTAAAAAAAAAACACCACCACCCGATCCCACTGCCACCCAACCTATCACCAACTAAAGCTACCCCCAACAAATAGAAGAGGAAGGGGGAGAAACAAACTAATACAACAAACAGGGCATAACAATATACATTAGATCACACTAGCGCACGCACACAAATCCACAGCCCATACACACACACACTTGCCACATAACTGAGTTGTTGACGACTGTCCCGCTGACTGGATCTCTGGAGCAAGACTGGCTGTTCTCTTCACTGGCGTCTAGAAGATTCCCTCCTTGCGCCGGACTCCTCCAGCACTCCTCTGGCTCGGCTCCGGTATCCCCCACTCTGGGACCATCCTCCAGGTCGCCCAACGTCAGAAACTGTGACCTGTCTCCCCAAAAACGAAAAGGAAACGCCCTGCGGCGGATGTCAGTCCCTCACCGCATAATCATGATATTTGTGGATTATGTGTGTGAATGCAGGGCATGTGTGGACCGTGTACGTACAATTTAAAGAATTCAAAGGAAAACAAAACTTTTACAATTTGTTTTCTTTTGGTTTCATCTATTCTTCAATCTTGTTGTTTTCCCTCATTTCATTGTTTTCCTTTACCACAATTCTAAATTTCGTCTCATTCACATTACAAATTACAATACAATAAACTCTTGGAAGTTCACATTACATTTTGAATTAATGCCAGATGAAATTCATAAAACTCATTCATTCTTCCATATTATTTACAACATACTTGCATAAAAAAAACTAATAAAAAAAAAAAAAAATGCAGAGACAAACAAACAAGACAGGGAGCGGGACCTATGGCGGGAGCGCCACATCGGAAATCTCCGCTAGTCGACTGAATGTTAGTCGGCGGCAACTCGTTCCGTTCCGGACCCGACTTGATGTTTTTTAAAAAAAAAAAAAAAAAAAAAAAATAAAATAAACAATTTGCTTCAATCCTTGAAGTATCGCTTCGCTTCCGGATATCCCGACTCCAACATTTATCCAAATATGACCGACTTCAAGACAGAACTAGATACATATGTCAAGTCTACAAGTAGCTCCCCAAACAGAGCCATTACTAAACATCCAACTTAAAATAAATGACCTCAATGCCACTTAAATACGTATTGACCGAATAAATACCAATCCCATTTTGGGTACAAGCTCTCCAACCCAACGAGAATACAACACCATATTTATACATATATATATTTACCAGAACGGCGGGTGAAGACAAAGAGAGAGAGCTACTGGCAAGCTTCACTCAGCGAAGCCCAAAGCCCCACCAGTAGATGCGCCACCCCAAATGAAGGAAGTGAGAGTCTGGGACGACTCGGAAGAATGTTGTTGGTAGCCCAAGGATTGAGATCCTTCCCAAGTTCAGCGGACTGCCTTCCGCCCAGCGAAGGGTTCCGGCCCGGTTCCGCAACTCTCCACGACGAAGTGGAAAAGCAAATATGGCTACCAACGGAGGACGTGGCCTCTTACCGGAAAAGCAAAAGCAAAAAGAATGAGAGCGCCGAACCCTGGCATAGCGAAGAAGGTTCTCCCTCCCACCCTACATAAAACACATACTCACATTCAACCCACGCTAAGCTTTAACAACACACTCTACGCACAGAACACGTGCAAGACACTTCCCTGCACAGTTTATTAAAATGACAGCACACACACACACACCCTTCATCCAGGTCTAACTCTTCCCTCTCACACTACACACCTATGTGACGGTTTACTGAGGGGATGCATGATCCACACGGGCGGTGCACAACTGAATGTGACAGAGGAGCAACCCCCCTCTCCTCTGCACTCCACATACTATGTGCAAGCTGCTGTCAACCTCTGTGACGAACAGCCTATTAAAACATATAAGTTCAAACACTGGTCCGCCCGTGACACCCTCTTTTGCCAGTATTGTTGTCCTGTTCATTTTCTTTAACTGACCCCTCTTTTGCCGGTATTGTTGTCCTGCCCAAGGCCTTTTACTGACCCCTCTTTTGGCAGTATTGTTGTCCTGTCCATTCTTTTAACTGACCCCTCTTTTGCCAGTATTGTTGTCCTGTCCAAGACTTTAACTGACCCCTCTTTTGCCAGTATTGTTGTCCTGTCCATTCCTTATCTGACCCCTCTGTTGCCAGTATTGTTGTCCTGTCCATTCCTTATCTGACCCCTCTGTTGCCAGTATTGTTGTCCTGTCCATTCTTTTAACTGACCCCTCTTTTGCCAGTATTGTTGTCCTGTCCGAGGCTTTTAACTGACCCCTCTTTTGCCAGTGCATCTTCATGGTCATTTGTGTGCATGTCATATTGGGTGCTGTGCTTTCTCTGCCAAGGGAGATCATGACCCGTCAGGGCTTTTGAGGTCTTAATCCTCGAAAGCCTACAGAGGTTGCAGAACAGATCGTAGAGCGGTAGATAAACGTTCTCAGTGGTTTCCAGGCTCTGCTTGACATGACTTTCACCCAGCCTGATGGACTCTACTTCTGCCTTGATGCTGTTCAAATATCGATCTGTGTGGAGAACATCTCTTGTTGTCCTCTGTGTGGAGAACATCTCTTGTTGTCCTCTGTGTGGAGAACATCTCTTGTTGTCCGCTGTGTGGAGAACATCTCTTGTTGTCCACTTTGTGGAGAACATCTCTTGTTGTCCGCTGTGTGGAGAACATCTCTTGTTGTCCGCTGTGTGGAGAACATCTCTTGTTGTCCACTTTGTGGAGAACATCTCTTGTTGTCCGCTGTGTGGAGAACATCTCTTGTTGTCCGCTGTGTGGAAAGGATCTCTCATTGTCCGCTGTGTGGAGAACATCTCTTGTTGTCCGCTGTGTGGAGAACATCTCTTGTTGTCCGCTGTGTGGAGAACATCTCTTGTTGTCCGCTGTGTGGAAAGGATCTCTCGTTTGTCCGCTGTGTGGAGAACATCTCTTGTTGTCCGCTGTGTGGAGAACATCTCTTGTTGTCCGCTGTGTGGAGAACATCTCTTGTTGTCCGCTGTGTGGAGAACATCTCTTGTTGTCCTCTGTGTGGAGAATATCTCTTGTTGTCCGCTGTGTGAACATCTCTTGTCCGCTGTGTGGAGAACATCTCTGGTTGTCTGCTGTGTGGAGAACATCTCTTGTTGCCCGTTGTGTGGAGAACATCTATTGTTGTTCACTATGTGGAGAACATGTCTTGTTGTCCGCTGTGTGGAGAACATCTCTTGTTGCCCGCTTGGTACTTGAAGTAGGTTCCAGCTCTGCCATTCTTCACCGCCTCGTCGGCAGAACAGTTGGCGTAATGCGTAACCAGTTATCTGACGGGCAGCTACTGCGAACGTATTCCACAGCGTGCACCATCTTCTGGCGTCCGACTGTGTGTGCTCCTGGCTTAAGTCTGGGATTGCTCACAGAATCAGGTCTGGGATTACTCACAGAATCAGGTCTGGGATTGCTCACAGAATCAGGTCTGGGATTGCTCACAGAATCACGTCTGGCATTGCTCACAGAATCAGGTCTGGAATTGCTCACAGAATCAGGTCTGGAATTGCTCACAGAATCAGGTCTAGGACTGTTCACAAAATCAGGTCTAGAATTGCTGACAAAATCAGATCTAGCATTGCTCACAAATCAGGTCTAGCATTGCTCACAGAATCAGGTCTAGAATTGCTCACAGAATCAGGTCTAGAATTGTTCACAGAATCAGGTCCAGAATATCAGGTCTAGAATTGTTCACAGAATCAGGTCCAGAATTGTTCACAGAATCAGGTCGCAAATTACCCACAAAATCAGTTCTAGCATTGCTCACACAATCACACAATCACACAAAAACTGGTCCGACGTTACCCGTCTACATTGTCAAAATGTTTGTGTGTCAGCTCCCCACACTATGCGGGTCATGCAGCTGCCTTTGTTGTCCTTTGAGTTGTTCTTTTACCATTCAACCAGTTGTAGTACATTAATCACAGAAACGTATGTAGATATGACAGCGATTTGTTCATGCATGAACATACTATTCATCGGATGTCCTTGCATGACCGCCCGGAACTTTCTTGAGAGGAAATAAACGCCTTGTTCCCAAATTAATTGCAGTTAAATGTAAATTCCAAGTTTCAGTACCATATTTAGTAACTGATATTACCTGTACATCAAAGACCTTTTAAACACAGCTAAGGAATATCATTCGACGCATATAACTTATTGAGAGATAGACAATAAACCTTTGTGTGTGTTCTGCGCACTGTAGACATAAACAATAAACCTTGTGTGTGTTCTGCTCACTATATCCCCACGACCGAAAACCTTAGCCGTACAGGGAATATAGGCCAAGATAGTTTTAACTGTTTTGCCATCAAAGATGATATCAGCCCCCTTCAAGCAAGTGTTTCGGCCCTTATCTCCTGACACTCTAGGGGGGTTGGGCCACACCCGGTTCATGACTCCGGATGTCCCTCTGCTGCCCCCCCCCCCCCCCCCCCTTTTTTTTTTTTTTTTCTTGGGATGAGCCATGACTGGGATTCGAACCCATGCCCTTCTGGACATGCTCGTTTTCCACTTAATGACTCGCGCACTAACCACTGAGCCACAGGGACACCTGATATTTGTAGGAAAGTTAAGCCTTATGAAGTTCACTTTTGTTCCTCCTTGACAGATCCAACTTGAACACCTCTCTGCCGCTTCTGCCATTGCTTTCAGGGCTTTGTTTTTTCCCTCCCTGCAACTGAGAGCTGTTTCATGAGGCTGTATGCAGACGTTCCCACAAACCCCCTAGCTCCAATTTCTGCAGTGAGAACTTTGACCTGATAGCCTTCTCTCCTCAGGCTGTTTGCCAGATCAGCATACTTTTCAGTCTTGTAGATCTGAGCTGCCTCCATTCTGTTCTCATATGGCACCGTGAGCTCGATCATGATCAGCTGCTTGGTTGACTGAGAGTGTACTACTATGTCTGGTCTCATGCCACTCTTGCTGATAATATCTCTGGGTGACTTCCATTCTGGGAGGTCTGCAGTGCACTCCCAGTCATCTGCCCCGTCCAGCAGACTCTGCCTGCATGTTCCGAGTGGCACTGTTGTTCTTGGCCATGATTCGCTGCCTCCTGCCGTGAAGAATGTTGCGGGTGCTTTTGGAGTCCTGATTTTCCCTTTTGTGGTGTTGTACTAGCCCAGACTACTTGTACAATCTCTTTGAGCACTTGGTTGTGCCTCCATGTGTACCTTCCTTGAGCCAGGGCTACTTTACATGAGCTTAGGACATGCTCCACTGTTTGTTTTTCATGGCAAAGGGGGCATGAAGGATCGTCTGTTTTTCCCCACTTCACCAGGTTTGCATTTGAAGGCAGAAGGTCATATGCAGATCTGAGAATGAAGCTGATCCTGAGAGGGGTCATGTGCCAAATGTCATTCCAAGTGAGACTTCTTTGGAGTGCATTCTCCCACGTTGTCCATTGCCCTTGCTGGCTCTGCTGGACTGCTTTTTGGAGTCTTTTTTGGTTCTCTTCTTTTCTCATCTCCTCAATCATCATGTCTCTTTTGGCTTTTCCTTTGGCCTTTGACCACCATTCAGTTTTGGTCACCCCCAGTCCTTGTTCAACCACTTGTCTCCTGAGTCCTCCAGCATGCTTTGAAGTCTGATCTTCCCTCCTTTATATTCCTCCTTGCCTTCTACTAGCCATTGTTTGTATAGAGTGAAAATCGTATAGGACGGCAAGCAGAGAGAGAGAGAGAGAGAGAGAGGGGGGGGGGGGGGGGGGGGGAGAGAGAGAGAGAGAGAGAGAGAGAGAGAGAGAGCGAGAGCGAGAGAGCGAGAGAGATGTATCATTGAAACACAGAAATATCTCAGTTGCTCAAACCACCGTTTTCCCCCATTATCCCGCCACCTTCTTGTTTATCTCTCAGCCAAACTCTTACTCTTTTGTCGCTTAATTGATTTTCTTCCATTGGAAAAGTTTACGGATAGATATAGATTCTTTTTTCCTTTTGTTTAAAGACTTACCATTACTAATTGACTGCTGCAGGTTGCGTCAACATGAAAAACAGGTGGTCTGAGGTAAGGAAGAAATGATATCTATCTATCTATCTATCTATCTATCTAGACACAATCAGCCGTGTCTCCCTGATGAGCCCGATCCAGCGGACGAAAGGCCTCGGAGCAGGCAATACATATAGATCTGTCTTCGAGATGGATTACGATGGTTCCCTCATGCAGCTAGTGAAGGGTCTCATATTTATAATATATATTTTCCAGTTTTCTTCATCTTCAATTTTTTTTAATTTTCAAATCTTTGCCAGGTCATTACTATAATGATGGAAGAATGTTAACCTGCACTTGTTTTCTGCCACTACTTAATTGTTCAGCATTATATTGTTTGGTCAATCAGTGGCGATTGCATCTCTTAGGAGATCCAAGGAAAGGTTGTTCTGCACAATTCTTAGCCGCTGACAATGCTTGGGTTATTGAACAGCAGAGCTGACCACTCAGGCTGTTCCATATCTTTTGATCTCCCTTGCATCCTTAAATGGATCTTCAAGCATAGGCTTAAAGATAGTCCCCTACATTTTATACTGTCTGCACAATGTTTTTAGTTTTCAGCAACCTTTTCTCCTCTCCACACTTTCGTTTCCCTTTATTTACTACCTTTCGCTGGCTGCTTCCGGGGTGCTGTTGGATTTTCTTTTGAACCCTTGGTGGTTAGAACACCACAGAATTATGGACAGTGGTGTGTCTCTATCTGATGCCAAGAGCACAGACACAATCAGCCGTGTCTCCCTGATGAGTCCGATCCAGCGGACGAAAGGCCTCGGAGCAGGCAATACATATAGATCTGTCTTCGAGAGGGATTACGATGGTTCCCTCTTGCAGCCAGTGAAGGGTTTTCATGTCTATAATACATATTTTCCCATTTTCTTCATCTTGAATTTTTAAAAAAAATTTCATATCTTGCCAGGTCATTACTATAATGATGGAAGAATTGTTAACCTGCACTTGTTTTCCCCACTACTTAATTGTTCAGCAATATATATATATATATATATATGCTGAACAATTAACTGATTGACCAAACAAGTGCAGGTTATATATATATATATATATATATATATATATATATATGAATTATAAACAAAGCTTGCTCTTATGTCTCAGATTATAAAAATAGGGGTGATAAGCCTTCATATCTGCAGTGGTAGATGATTCTGCCTAACTAACAGTATGTGCTTGAGTGGGTGAATGAGGAATAAATGAATGCTTCTCAAAATGAACCTTCAGCAAGCTTATAGTCTCCAAAGCAGGAGACGATCTCCAATGGGGAGAAAGCTCACTAACATATAACTCCTGGTCAGATACCGGTATTTCGAAACCTGATTGTTTCATCCTCAGTGACCGCGGAAAGTGGTAATTTGACTCCTCTGCCTTTTCGGTTTTAAGAAGAATGCTATACCAGAAAAAGGCCGGTGTGCAATACCATAGTATGTCTGTTGAGTTTTCAAAAAACTAACTAAAGGTGCCACCTAAGAAGCAAAAGCACATACTGTTAGTTAGGCAGAATCATCTACCACTGCAGATATGAAGGCTTATCACCCCCTATTTTATAATCTGAGACATAAGAGCAAGCTTTGTTTATAATTCAATATTTCTTGCAGTCATTGCAACACCTAGCTGCTCTGTAAGTTGCTGGAATGGTGCTCGGTACTTATCCTTGGAATTTATTGTTTCATTGTATATATATATATATATATATATATATATATATATATATATATATATATATATGTATGTATAAGTGTGTGTGTGTGTGTGTGTGTGTGTGTGTGTGTGTGTGTGTTGATATTATTCATTACGACAATATAACAGTTTGCTAATGTTTTTAATAATAATAATAATAACGTACAGTTATAGAGCGCCCTTTTCTGACTAGAGCTCATAGCGCTTTACAATAATTAACTATAAACATGTAAAAACAGAAATCACTATACTAAACCCATAAACCCAGTCACCTCATCAATTATGACAATGAAACATAGCAAAGCAAAGGGGGGGGGGGGGGGGGGGGGGGGGGGGGGGGGGGGGGGGGGGGGGGGGGGGGGGGGGGAGGAGGAGGAGGGCTGGCCAATCAACACTGACACCACACACACGCACGCACGCACGCACACATCGTCAGTTTTCAAAGGCAACACTTACAACACGTAACGCAATGACACACCCAACACCAGGACAAAAATGTTTTTCTATATAGAAAATTCCCTAAACAGATGGGTTTTGAGTGCAGAGCGGAAAGCAGAGTCAGATTTGGCAGAGCGGATCGAAAGTGGGAGAGAGTTCCAAACAGAAGGAGCTGCAAAAAAGAAGGAACGTTCACCATAGGTTTTTGTTGAAAAACGCGTGGCTTGCAGAGGGTGAGAGTGTCGGATGATGAGCGGAGTGTTCTTGCCGGTGTGTATATGCTAACCAGGTGAGAAAGATAGACAGGGCCAGATCCATTGATGGCATGAAAACACATGCATGCAATTTTATATCGAATGCGTGCTTCTATGGGGAGCCAGCAGCAGAGTGTGGAGATGCGGGGTGATGTGGTCTCTACGGGGAACCCTCAAGACCAGGCGTGCTGCAGTATTTTGTAAACTCTGAATTCGTTGTATAAGATCTTGTGGGCAATTCACAAGGAGACCATTGCAATAATCCAGACGGGAGAGCACAAATGCCGAAACGAGAGTTTTTGTTGCCTCAGTCGAGAGGAAATGGCGAATTGAGCTGATACGACGGGGTTCAAAGTTAACTGTACGAATTACGTTCATGACCTGAACATTCATTGTCAGATGTGAGTCAAGAAGAACAACGCCAAGATTTTTTTGCTGATTTTGAAAATAGAACAGTAGCATCACCAACAACAAACGAGTCCG
>JADBJO010013952.1:25000-27500 GCA_016801955.1 Conus betulinus | reverse complement strand
CCAAACAGTCAATCACTGCTCGCCATCTGCCCCACATCTCCAGACACTGTCCCCGGCAGTGTGTGTGTGTGTGTGTGTGTGTGTGTGTGTGTGTGTGTGTGTGTGTGTGTGTGTGTGATGTTTGCAGTGTTTCTCCTCACTCACCTTCTGCATTGCTCGTGCAGCCCTAGGCAGGATCGCCTTCACAGCGCCTGCTGTTATCCTTCTCATCGTGCAGCTCCCGTCCATACTAACCATCGTTTGTGGTTCGGCCACCCACTGTTCCCACGTCAACATTCACCCACAGCTAGTCCGCAGTGCGGCTCCTGGCGCAGTTCACCGTGTGGCCAGAGTCTAACAGACATTCCCTACCTCCAGGGGATTCTGGCAGACACAGAATGCTCCCTGTCAGACCTGCCAATCCTCTGTTCAACACTGATAGAACTTCACGTGAAGCGGCCATTAGTTATACATCCTTCACCCCTTGAGGTCACGTCAGTTGAACAAGTGGAAACATCGGCCTCTGAGATTTCTCCACATAAACTGTCAATCTGCAACAAGGAAGATAGCAGAAATCATGAATGTTCTTGATGGTGTCACGCCGACATCATCGTTATTTTTGGAACCTAGGATGACCTATCTAACAAGACAGCAAAGTGCAACTGCATACTTACAAAACAAACAACTAGAACACAAGGCGCCGTTGGGTGGGTATCACATAAGTATGCCAAAATCATGCCAGAATTGATCGAAGACAAACATATTCTAAATGAGTATGCCAGAATTATGCCAGCATTGACTCAATCCTGGCAAATGCTAGCCAGCAGTTGCCTCTGTCAGTTTTAATGTTTCAGTTGTGAGGCATGTTTATGGGATAGAGGCGATGAGGACCACGATGGGTAGCCATACCATCACGTGACTACAAGAACACTGCCAGCTCTATGGATTTAAATCAAGTCCATCAACGGCCTCGTTGTACGACAGTCACTCTCCAGGCTCTGCAGCCTTGACGTATTTTTGTTGTAGGACAGTCACTCTCCTGCACAACAGCCCTGACACCATTTTGTTGCATTACCTACCTTGCGGCTCACATGTAGTTTTTTTTAAGAGCATGGGTAGGTGGACATATGACAGTCATTATCCCTAAAGTTCTGGTGTTTTCTTGAGTGAATGACAGACATTTTCCCCTGCAGCCTGACGTGTTTATGTTGTGTGACAATGATATCCTCCCTTCTCCACTGCTCTGAAATGTTTTGTGCTGTATGACAGCCGTTCACCTTGTCCTGCAGCCCTCACGTGTGTTTGCTGTCTGACAGCCCTTCCCCTTGTCCTGCAGCCCTCACGTGTGTTTTGTTGTATGACAGCCCTTCATCTTGTCCTGCAGCCCTCACGTGTGTTTGTTGTGTGACAGCCGTTCACCTTGTCCTGAAGCCCTCACGTGTGTTTGCTGTATGACAGCCGCTCACCTTGTCCTGCAGCCCTCACGTGTGCTTGTTGTCTGACAGCCGTCCGCCTTGTCCTGCAGCCCTCACGTGTATTTGTTGTCTGACAGCCGTTTCGCCTTGTCCTGCAGCTCTCACGTGTGAGAACAGAAAAAAAAAAAAACCCAGAATAACTGGGCCGGCAAACGAAGGAACAAAATACAGGCAGAACAAACCACATCCAAAATGTTGCCTGCCCTGCCTGAAGAAGACCAGTTAGGTCGAAACGCCTTGCATTTGTTTTATAATTTGTTACTTCATTGGTTTGGCGGCCCAGTGGTCCATTTCTGCTCTTGCTAATCATTTTTTTTTTTTATCAATATAAGATATTGTGACGAAAATGAAAGTCTGAGATTGCCTCGTACATATAGTTACCATACAACACTCGTCTGATCTTTGTAAATGAGTTTAATCAACACTAATCGTCTTTAAAAGCTTTACCATACATAATAACCTAATCTTGTGAACGACATTTAGAAATGATCCAGGCTACCAATCCTTCATAAACATTTTTTGGTGTGTCCCATTTATGTATACACACATACTTTCTTGTCACTGAACGCAAGACATCTTACCTTTCTAAGGTCCAGTACCCTGTGTCCTATCGGCGAGAGGCGCTCTGTGCTTCCAGAAGCATTATAAACATTCAGTGCTACACCCGTCTGTTCCAGGACTTTTATTATTTCTCATATTTTTCATTTGAAGGACCTTTTGGGAACTGGAGTGAGAAGAAATGTTATTCCTAAGGAGAATATCCCGCTGCATCCAAACGGGCCAGTGGAGAGTCGAACCCGCAACCCCATGATCACCAAGATTACGAGTCCGAGGCCCTACCAACTGAGTTATTCCGGACCTCGTGATGCTGCTGCTACTGCTGCTGACGACGACAACAACAGCAACAACAATACTAACGATAATCGTAACCGGGATAATGCTGCTGTTGTTGCTGTAGATGATGATAATGACAACGATGATGATGATGATGATGACAACGATGATGATGATGATGATGATGATGATGATGATGATGATGATGATGA
>JADBJO010013952.1:15000-20000 GCA_016801955.1 Conus betulinus | reverse complement strand
ATGTCCTGGATGTTTTACACGCCAGTTTGGCCTTTGTATCTAACAGTCTTTGACCTAACAGTTTTAAACGGCAGTTCTATAGCCAACATATTGATTAGCCAAATCATTTAACAAACAGCCTTTGACCTAGTTGTTTTAAAAGGTAGTTCTGTCTCCTACATATTGATTCATTGGCACGAACTTAATTAGATCTGTTATGAAAATGGAACTACTGAATACCTGAAAGTCACGTTGATTTACCAAGTGTTTGTGATCCCAGCAGCATTTCTGCTCATTTATTCATCAAACGGCAACGCTAGCATCTTGCACGAAGGCTGCTGTAGTCCGCAGCTCCCCCCACTTCCCCCTTCCCCCTCCTTGCGCCCCTTTCTCTCCCCTTTCCTTGCGCCCCTTTCTCTCCCCCCCCCTCCTTGCGCCTCTTTCTCTCCCTGCCCCTTCCTTGTGCCACTTTCTCTCCCCCCCTTCCTTGTGCCACTTTTTCTCTCCCCCCTTCCTTGCGCCCCTTTCTCTCCCTACCCCTTCCCCCTTTGTGTGCCACTTTCTCTCCCCTCTTCCTTGTGCCACTTTCTCTCCCCCCTTCCTTGTGCCACTTTCTCTCTCCCCCCCTTCCTTGTGCCACTTTCTCTCCCCTCTTCCTTGTGCCACTTTCTCTCCCCCCTTCCTTGCGCCTCTTTCTCTCCCCCCCTTCCTTGTGCCACTTTCTCTCCCCCCTTCCTTGCACCCCTTTCTCTCCCCCCTTCCTTGTGCCACTTTCTCTCCCCCTTCCTTGTGCCCCTTTCTCTCCCTCCCCCCCCCCTTCCTTGCGCCCCTTTCTCTCCCCCCCTTCCTTGTGTGCCCCTTTCTCTCCCCCCTTCCTTGTGCCCCTTTCTCTACCCCCCCTTCCTTACGCCCCTTTCTCTCCCCCTTCCTTGTGCCACTTTCTCTCCCCCCCTTCCTTGCGCCCCTTCTCTCCCCCCCTTTCCTTGCACCCCTTTCTCTCCCCCCCTTCCTTGCACCCCTTTCTCTCCCCCTTCCTTGCACCCCTTTCTCTCTCCCCCCCTTCCTTGCGCCTCTTTCTCTCCCCCCCCCTCCTTGTGCCACTTTCTCTCTCCCCCCCTTCCTTGCACCCCTTTCTCTCCCCCCCCTTCCTTGTGCCACTTTCTCTCCCCCCTTCCTTGCGCCCCTTTCTTTCTCTCCCCCCTTCCTTGTGCCCCTTTCTCTCCCCCCCCTTCCTTGTGCCCCTTTCTCTCCCCCTTCCTTGTGCCCTTTCTCTCCCCCCTTCCTTGTGCCCCTTTCTCTCCCCCCTTCCTTGCACCCCTTTCTCTCCCCCCCTTCCTTGCACCCCTTTCTCTCCCCCTTCCTTGCACCCCTTTCTCTCCCCCCTTCCTTGTGCCCCTTTCTCTCCCCCCCCTTCCTTGCACCCCTTTCTCTCCCCCCCCTTCCTTGCACCCCCTTTCTCTCTCCCCCCTTCCTTGTGCCCCTTTCTCTCTCCCCCCTTCCTTGTGCCACTTTCTCTCCCCCCCTTCCTTGTGCCACTTTCTCTCCCCCCTTCCTTGCGCCCCTTTCTCTCCCCCCTTCCTTGCACCACTTTCTCTCCCCCCTTCCTTGTGCCCCTTTCTCTCCTACCCCCTTCCTTGTGCCCCTTTCCTCCTCCCCCTTCCCCCTTGCTTGCCCCCCTTTCCCTCCCCCCTTCCTTGTGCCCCTTTCTCTCCCCCCTTCCTTGTGCCACTTTCTCTCCCCCCCTTCCTTGCGCCCCTTTCTCTCCCCCTTTCCTTGTGCCCCTTTCTCTCCCCCCCTTCCTTGTGCCCCTTTCTCTCCCCCCCCCCCTTGTGCCCCTTTCTCTCCCCCTTCCTTGTGCCCTTTTTCTCTCCCCCTTCCTTGTGCCCCTTTCTCTCCCCCCTTCCTTGCATCCCTTTCTCTCCTTCCCCCCCCCTTCCTTGCACCCCTTTCTCTCCCCCCTTTCCTTGCGCCCCTTTCTCTCCCCCCCCCCCCCTCCTTGCGCCCCTTTCCCTCCCCCCCCTTCCTTGCGCCCCTTTCTCTGCGCCCCTTTCCCCCCCCCCCTTGCGCCCCTTTCCCTCCCCCCCCTTCCTTGCGCCCCTTTCTCTCCCCCCTTCCTTGCGCCCCTTTCCCTCCCCCCCTTCCTTGCGCCCCTTTCTCTCCCCCTCTTCCTTACGCCCCTTTCTCTTCTCCCCCCCTTCCTTACGCCCCTTTCTCTCCCCCCTTCCTTGTGCCCCTTTCTCTCCCCCCCCTTCCTTGTGCCCCTTTCTCCCCCCCCCCTTCCTTGTGCCCCTTTCTCTCCCCCCTTCCTTACTTACGCCCCTTTCTCTCCCCCCTTCCTTACGCCCCCTTTCTCTCTCCCCCCCCTTCCTTGTGCCCCCTTTCTCTCCCCCCTTCCTTACGCCCCTTTCTCTCCCCCCCTTCCTTGTGCCCCTTTCTCTCCCCCCTTCCCTTACGCCCCTTTCTCTCCCCCTTCCTTGTGCCCCTTTCTCTCCCCCCTTCCTTGTGCCCCTTTCTCTCTCCCCCTTCCTTGTGCCCCTTTCTCCCCCCCCTTCCTTGTGCCCCTTTCTCTCCCCCCTTCCTTACGCCCCTTTCCCTCCCCCTTCCTTGCGCCCCCCCTTTTTCTCGCCCTTTCTTTACGCCCCTTTCCCTCCCCCCTTCCTTGCGCCCCCTTTCTCTCCCCGCTTCCTTGCGCCCCTTTCTCTACCCAGGTCGCCGAACAATGTTCCTGCAACCGTTGATTTCCGCATTCCACAACTGTCGTCTGTGCTTCCTGGAGAATGGACATCCACAACTGTTGTCTGTGCTTCCTGGAGAATGGACATCCACAACTGTCGTCTGTGCTTTCTGGAGAATGGACATCCACAACTGTCGTCTGTGCTTCCTGGAGAATGGACATCCACAACTGTCGTCTGTGCTTTTCTGGAGAATGGACATCCAGAACTGTCGTCTGTGCTTCCTGGAGAATGGACATGCAGAACTGTCTGTCGTCTGTGCTTCCTGGAGAATGGACATCCAGAACTGTCGTCTGTGCCTCCTGGATAATAGACATCCAGAACTGTCGTCTGTGCTTCCTGGAGAATGGACATCCAGAACTGTCGTCTGTGCCTCCTGGATAATAGACATCCAGAACTGTCGTCTGTGCTTCCTGGAGAATGGACATCCACAACTGTCGTCTGTGCTTCCTGGAGAATAGACATCCAGAACTGTCGTCTGTGCTTCCTGGAGAATGGACATCCACAACTGTCGTCTGTGCTTCCTGGAGAATGGATATCCAGAACTGTCGTCTGTGCTTCCTGTAGAATGGACATGCAGACTCTCTGCTGTCATTCTGCCGGTTTCACAAACACACTGACCTGACCGACCGGGTCCCAAGGCACAGACGTGGTGATCCAAACGATTGTGCTTGTGGCCTGTACACCATCTGCCAATGATACACTGCGCTGGTCTGTTCAGCAGGTAGTCAGAGTTGACCTTGTTACTGTGTGTATGTTTCCGAATCCAATATCTGTGTTGCCTAGCGCTGGTGATTCCCTGTGCAGATGGTAGTCCTGTCCTGGGCTTCGACTGATCCCTACATAGCCAAAGCAACTCGGCGTCAGTGTCATACATTTGTCGCAGTGAGATTGTAAGGTAACTGTGTTTTCCTGTTTAGAAAGATATGGGTCCGGCAGAGGCATCCTTTAAAGTTGGTAGAGCTTGCAGGACAGGACAGGACAGAATAAAAAACTATTCTTGGTGGTTTCCACGCTCTGTTCGACACAGACTGGACACGTCCTAATTGCCTTTGCCTCTGTCTCGGACTGGACACGCCCTGATTGCCTTTACCTCTGTCTCACTGTTGGCGAAGTACCAATCTGTAGCAAGGGACATCTTCTCTTTTGGGTCTGCGGAAGTTCTGATGAAGGTTCTCGCTCTGCCATTCCTCACTGACTCGTCTGCAAAGCCACCAGTGTCATGTGCCACATTAATCTGACGGGGACAAAGCCACCAGTGTCATGTGTCTGAGTAATGTGACAGGGACAAAGCCACCAGTGTCATGTGCCACATTAATCTGACGGGGACAAAGCCACCAGTGTCATGTGCCACAGTAATGTGACGGGGACAAAGCCACCAGTGTCATGTGCCACAGTAATGTGACGGGGACAAAGCCACCAGTGTCATGTGCCACAGTAATCTGACGGGGACAAAGCCACCAGTGTCATGTGCCACAGTAATGTGACGGGGACAAAGCCACCAGCGTCATGTGCCACAGTAATGTGACGGGGACAAAGCCACCAGTGTCATGTGCCACAGTAATGTGACGGGGACAAAGCCACCAGTGTCATGTGCCACAGTAATGTGACGGGGACAAAGCCACCAGTGTCATATGCCACAGTAATCTGACGGGGGGGTGACTACAGTCAACAGCTTCTTTTTTCGTCATTTGACTATGTGCTCTCAAAGTCCTGTTCTCTTCTCTCCGAGGATTCCCCAGCACCCTTGAGATGTCTTTTGGCTTGTGGTCCAAGATGTCTTCCTGTTTTCGTTTGAAGATCCTACATTGGTGATTGAAACCACTTATCCGCAGTCTTCTTTTTGTTCGCTGGGACATTTTTTGCTTCATAGTCATCACACGTCTTTATATGAACACTCAGAGCTTTGTTATGAACAAGTGAATGGGACTTTCCAAAATGGCCTGGAGTCTTTTGAACTTAGCTGTGGAAAGAACTTGCTATCAGTCTGTCCTCCAGTGGTTCCAGCACTGTCGTGGTTTCCAGTTCTAGATGTAGGCTGCCTGCATGGATCCAGTGATGGTTCTGACAGTCTGGTTCTGAACCTGGATGACGTTGTCGACACCGGGCAAAGTGGTCGTGCCCCATGCATTAACTCAGTACTCAGCACATACAGATATGATAGCGAAGTGTTTCCTACAAACACAATAATCGCATGTCTTTATACAGATACTCAGAATTTTGTTGTGAGCATTTAAATGACACTTTCCAAAATGAATGGCAGTGTTATATAAATTTCATTACTCAGCA